>JASTWQ010000293.1:0-248640 GCA_035220615.1 Leptothorax acervorum
GTTTTGATCTATTTGTCTATAGTTTGCAAAGTAGTTTATTTGGTGCCGAGAGAAAGATGCTGTCAAAATCTTGCGCGAAGTTTGTAATAAAACCTCTGTCATAGATTGCGAACTATTAGCTTATGCTGTGGATGAACTTTTGCGCGATGCCTTGAGACGGGGTGATGTACGTTAACTTTATGCAATATAAATATGCTTAAATATTCCTGAATAAATGTATATGATTAAAAAAGTTTAAATTTATTATCCATCAGCCTCTCCCTATTCCAATTCCTTACAATTGCGCTGTATCATCTTTCAGATGTGTTCTATGCAAAGATGCAATTACATTTGCTTAAACATCTTTTCTCGCGAGGATTATTTTCTCACAACAATTGTCATCTCATACGATATGCTATGTTCAACAGCTGTTTATAGTGTCACCCGCGATTGCAAGATGCAGCGGTAAGTAAAAAATTATTTTTTCATGCCAACCGTCTGCTCGTTTTTTGGTAACGTAATATGTCGCAGATAAATCACGTAGATCCCTCACTCTACATTTTTCAACTACTATAAATTGAGCTCTTGCAGAGTCCTTTGCATAGTCGGTAACGAACAGGCATTAGAGAGTGAAAAAATAGAATTACGAATAGTAGTGTGATTAATTCTTCTCGATCGATCCTGAAAGCATCAAGGATTACCTGTGTGTGGGTACCAAATATTGGTTGTTTAAAAAGCGGGTAAGAGAAAAATAATTAATTTCTATATATTTAAAAATTTTTTAAAAATTTAAATATATTAATTTTATTTATTAATTCTAGAAAATGAGACCATCACCAGTAGAACCTATCACAATTAAGTTGTTGGACGGGGTTCGACCGCAGGATTATCTGGAGCGGTATAACTACCTGCTGCAATCTGACTGCGTGATCGGAATCGTCCCCTGCTATGTGGGGTACGGCTTTCCGCGGAAACGGCTGTGCGAAAGGTGCTACGCGCGTCGAGAGCGGCCCATCGGTTACGCGCGAAGAGTGCGGTGGCACTCAATCTCATTGCAGCTACATGGATTAAACATTTCCAGTAAGATGCGGTGTAGTGATTGCGATAGACGGTTAATGCGCATAAAGCCTGCGCATGAGTGTCGGGAGTGCATTGAATGTTTCCTTAATTATGAGGAGTTTTTTAAAAGTTTTGAAAGACGATTCCAAAACATAGAAATGGAAATTTATATTTAATAATACATAATTGTTGCATGGTTATTATAGTCGTTTAATAGATTTTATGTATATCTATAGTAATAAGTATACAGGGTGTCACTTAATTCGCGCCCACTATTTACACAGTGATATTCCTCATGAAAAACTGAGTCGAAAAGTCCTGAATCATTTTTTTCGAATTATGCTTAGAAAAGTAGTTATTATTAATTAAAGATTAGCCAGTCAGCATCGCTTTTTAAACGGACGCACGTTCGTGAGCCGCGCATCTACTAGTATGCGTGAGCGAGCCGCCGCGCCGCCGCTCGCTCCGCCGCGCGTTCGGCCGCGCCGCAGCGATGTTCCGTCGCCACGATCGTCCGTGTAAACTTCAGCTACGAAATAATTAATAATTACTCTTTGCAATAAGCATGATATTCTCTACGCTAAAAGCATCTTTTCAGATTACAATTCGTTAGTTCAATTCAGATCAAGATTTAACCGCGGCTGTAAGAAAACTGTAATCTTTTATGTAAAAATACACACACACACAAATCATTTTACAAGTTGTTCTTTCTGTTGATAATATTGATCATTCCAATGTAATTAAGCTGTTCGACACAAGATAAGCAGAAATCATTAATGTCTCATGCAATCCGTCTTATGATACGCACGTTCTATGAAATTTGCTTACATTGTTTTGACATCTAGTCAATATTTCTGTTAATTTGACGAATATGAAATAACAGATGATTGCTTCGTTTTTTCTGAAAATCTAAAAATAAAAAGTTTAGTCAATATAAAATCGAAAAGAGTTGATATGTCTTTAGTCTCATATCTTGAGTTTATTTACTACTTACAAGTAAAATAAAAAGTTTAGCCAATATAAGACCTAAATGTAAGGAGGAAAACCAGTGTAACAGCTAAAGAAAAAGCTATTTTTAATTATTTTTTTCTGAGAAATAATTGCTTTTTTTTCAAATCATTTTATTAACATCACAATGTACATAATGTAAACTACTTCTTGTAAAATTTTTGTTAAAAAATATTTATATTTATCGCTACAATAGCTACAATAGTGTTAGCGGCTAAAAAAATTATTATGTTGAACGGACGGGCGCATGCATAGCGGACCAACGGAAGTTCTAAAACAAAAAAACAAGTATGTTTTTAAAATATGAGACAATAGCTTCAGTTGTACACACGGATTTAAAAAAAAAATAATTGGTTACAAAATGGCAAACTTTAAAAAAAACGGTTTAAAAATTGGTGAAAAATTGACTTGTTTCTTAACGTTACAAGAACAAATTACTCAATAAAAAGTTCCGTACGTACAACTGAAGCAATTATCTCATATTTTAAGAAAATACTTGGTTTTTATTTCAGAACTTTTGTTGGTCCGCTACGCATGCGCCCGTATTTTTTTCAGGCGACTTAGGCTATCGCAGCTATGAATATTAATTTTTTTAATGAAAATTTCACAAAAGTAATTTAAATTATGTACTTTGTGATGTTAATAAAGTGATATGGGGAAAAAACAATAATTTACCATAAAAAAATCTTTAAAAATAGCCTTTTTTATTAACTGTGTAACGATGCACCCCTGAAGAGGCATCGTAACTCCGGCTAACACCCGTCGGACACCGCCCGGCCGAACACCCGCCGGGCGGAACTGTGGTCGCGATGCGCCCACCACCCATTTTTAATTACTTAAACAGCGATCTCGCCGTAAAACGGCTCGAGACGCAGCGGCCGACGGGGCCCGACCGCCGCCGAGCGCCGCCGAACAACGCGAGCGCAACGACAGCCGCGACCGGCCCCATGTGCGAGGCCGACGGGGCTCGAGCGTCGTCGAATATGACCGAGCGCCGCTGACAGCCACAGCCACGCGCTCTTGACACACGTGTGCGCTGCTGTCAACCCCCACCGTGGGGACTGTAAAATAACGTTCTCGCGCAGTATAAAAGGCGCTCGAAAAGCCGAAATCGACACTCAGTCCTGTTCCTGAAAGCGATTAGCAGTAATCGTGGTCGAGAGCTCTCTGTCCACGAACGAGTGCTCTCGTTGCTGCTTTCCTTACGACGATTCTCTTTCCTTACCTGCGAAGGCGAAAAACCGAGGTGGAGAGCTCTCCGTCTCGGTCGAGTGCTCTCGACGCCGACGCACCTCATCCTGGCAAATCGAGACGGATCGGTCCGTACGTCCGAGCGTCCCGACGCCGCTCCGCCCGCCAGTATCTCTGCGATATTTAATCCCGCGAAAGCAAACCGCGATCGGTAGCTAGCCACATACGGGATTCCCAGGCACGCGCGCCGCGCCGTAGTATCCTCTGTAGTTACAAATATATTCTTTTCCGTCAATATTTAATCACGCTCTCATTCGATTATAAATATACTCTTTCCGTATATCGGGCCGTACTGGGCCACCGCGCCTCCGAAGTACCCTGCCGGTAAACTCTTTCGATTATAATTGTATTCTTTCCGTATATCGCGCCGTACTGGGCAACCGCGCCTCCGAAGTACCTCGCCGGTATTCTCCTTCGATTATACTTATATTCGTTCCGTATATCACGCCGTACTGGGCCACCGCGCCTCCGAAGTACCCCGCCAGTATTCTTGTTAATTGTGAAATTATATTCTAAACCGCGGAAATCCACGGTGCAAACGCTAGTCACCACTTTTGTTATTTTTTTTTACAATAAACTATTGTTAATATTTTAACTCGCCGATTTCTCGCGTCTATTGTCTCCGGACCTACCCTATTGAACTCCTGACCCAGCGAGCTAGTCCGCGTTCAATATAAAAGGCAGGTCGTTATAACTGTTACACTGGTTTCCCTATAAGAGAGTTGATATGTCTTTAGTCTTAAATCTTGAGTTCAATTACTGCTTAGTACTAATGTTCTTATTTAGAGTCGTCTGATTGATATGATATTGAAGGAGTGATTTCTGTGAATCTGTACAATGTTGCTGATAATTATTTGTAGTGGTATTTTAAGAGTATTAAAATAATTATCTAATTATTATTGATATGTAAGACTGCACTGGCGGATTCTGGGGGGGTTGGAGTTAAAACCCTCTTTCCAAATAAAATAAATCATAAATTTGCTGGATCTACATTGATGTAAAAAAAATATTGCAACACTCAATTTATATCAAAATTTTGCGTAATTTCAAATAAGCATATTTCCGTGAAAAAATTGTATTTAATAATTTTTCTTATTTTAAAGGACTCTACTTTAAGAAACTTTCGTTAGATTTTGATTTTATTCTTTTCCCCTCCCGCCATCTCCACAAGTAAGGACGTGTTTTTTCTCCAAAAAATTGCTTGACGCACTCTACGGGGTGGAATAGATTTTTTTCGCAAATGTCATGTCAACTATCGTAAAATATGGTTTTACTTACAAATTAAAAAAAATTAAGGTTTATATGATTTTTTCTCGTGGAGTCACGGCGTATCAAAGGAGAGTGGGTAAAATAGGCCGATTTTTGCTTAAAAAATGTAACATACATGTAATCTTACGTTCTTTGGGTCGCTGAATACGACTTAATTCGTAGTCAAAATTTGCTTTAAAGGGGTCGAAATAAATTACTTTAAAAAAGTGACTTATTTCGAACCCTTTAAAGCGAATTCTGACCACATTTTCACGGGTTTAAACGGATAAAAATACTATCTTCGTATTCAGCAACCCCAAAAACATAACATTACACGTTACACTTTCAAGGAAAATATCTATCTATTGTAACTTTTTAACCACCCTCCTTTGATACGCCGTAACTCCACGAAAAAGAAATTGTACAGACTTTCTTTCTTTTACTTTGTAGATAAAAGTCCTTATTTTACAATAGTTATTATGACATTTGCAAAAATAATTTATTCCAACCCGTGGAGTGCGTCAAACTATGCAATTTTTTGAAGAAAAAACACGTGTTTACTTTCGAAGCGATGGCGGAAGAAAGGGAAAATAAAATCAAAATTTAACGAAAGTTATTAAAGTAGAGACTGCCCTTTAAAATAGAAAAAAATTTTTTTTAATATAATTTTTTGCGGAGATTTACTTATTTGAAATTATGCAAAATTTTGATATAAATTGACATTGAGTGTTACGATAACTTTTTGACCAGTGTATTTTAAAAAAGCAAAAATTCATTAAACATTTAAGCAGAACCAGAAGTTTCACTACGTTCTTGTCGTTGATTTTGGAGTAAAAACTAAGCGTGATACTAGCAATAAGAAAAAATCAAACCAAATAATTTTGTCGACCCCCCCCCCCCCCCCCATGATCGACGTTAGGATTCGCTTGTGGTTATAGTTTTTATCTGATAAAGGGGGGGACAAAGGTAGGGAGAAGAAAAATAGTATTTATTTTGTTGCGACCAATAAATATTCAAACGTTTTGAAAATTTTGTAGCCCTGAAAAGGCTGTTGTGTAGCTCTAAAAAGAGCTGTTTCATTTAATAATTGCTCGAAATAAGCACCGCCCGCTTCGATGCACGCCTCTGCACGTAGAATAATATTTTCTCTAGTGCGTCGTAGCATCGCCCCGTCTATGTCTTCCACCGCTACCATTATTCTGGCTATTGCATCCTCCGGTGAGGCAGGTGGTGTTGAGTATACGGTTTCCTTTAGATGACCCCAAAGGAAAAAATCCAACGGCGTCAAGTCAGGTGATCTGTTAATGCATAACATTATTTACATACGTCGTACTTTCTTCTTTCTTTTTTGATTTCTTTTAAATTATGAATAATAATTGTGCATGATTTGTACCGTGCGGGCTATCTTATCGGTCCGTACTGTGCTATCCATCTTCCGGGATAATGCTCATTTAAGTAACGCGTAACACGTCGATATCCGTGAGGAGGTGCCCCGTCTTGTTTGAAATACATAGCATTCCTCTCCATTAAAGGGACATCCTCCAAAAACTCCGGAAGCAAATTTTCTATGAAATCCGCATAATTTTCGCCCTATAAATGAAATGTATTTATTGCGTATCAATCATATATTATTGATCATTACTTTTCGAATTTTATACTTACGGTCAATCTATCCGGAAGGAGACTGGGTCCTATTATACGATCTCCAAGGATACCCGCCCATACGTTTAGTTTCCATCTCCGTTGGAAACTTCGCGTACGTGTAACGTGGGTTAATAATGTCATAATAGTGAGAATTATGATAATTGTACATACCCATACGCGTAAATAAGGACTCATCGGTCCACATTATGTTCGCCAGGAAATTCTCGTCGGCTTCATTGTTACGTAAAAGCCAACGACAAAAATTTACTCTGGCTCCGTAATCCTGTTTGTTTAATTCTTGTACCGTATTGTAATGATACGGGTACAGATTCTCTTCTTTCCATATTTTGTGTATCAAATTATGCGACACACACCAAATTCACGCGCTACTCTACGCGTACTTGTAGTTGGATCTTGCTGGATCATTTCCAATACTTCCTCCTCCATTTCTACAAGTCGCACGTGACGATTACGCCCAGCGTTTACTCGCGGTTTTGGTAATAACAGCGTTTCGTCTTCCCGAATTCTTCGATCAAGTCTTTCGAAAACTTTTCGATCGGGATGTACGCGATTAGGATAGCGCTCTGCGTATAAAGCTGCTGCACGCGCACTGACACAATTTGCTTCACCGTAAATAAGATACATATCGGCGTACTCATTATTCGTATAGCGATAAGCCATTTTTGCTACGTGAATAGCACTCTATGAGTGACATGATGCAGATAAACAAGAGAATATTTTGATTCATGATATTTTATTTGTTTTATTTCGCAGTGATGGTAACACAAAAAAATTAAAAAATGGGCTACTTTACCGATAGAAATAATTACAAATTGATAAGCAAATTGATGAGGCCAAGGAGAATTTTCCTGGCCAACATAATGTTTTTGAAAGACTAGATCGAAGAATTCGGAAACATGACTCGCTGCTATTACCACAACCGCGAGTAAACGCCAGTCGTAATTGTCACGAGCAACTTGTAGAAATGAAAGAGGAAGTATTATAAATGATCCAACAAGATCCAACAACAAGTACGCGTATAGTAGCGCGTGAATTTGGCATGTCGCATAATTTAATACACAAAACATGAAGAAGAGAGAATCTGCACCCATATCATTATAATACGATGCAAGCATTAAACAAACAGAATTACGGGGCCAGAGAAAATTTTTGTCGTTGGCTTCTACGTAACAATGAAGCCGACAAAAATTTCCTGACAAACATAATGTGGACCGAGGAGTCCTTATTTACGCGTATGGGTATGTACAATTGTCATAATTCTTATTATTATGACATCATTAACCCACGCGTATCACATACGCGAAGTTTTTAACGTAAATAGAAACTGAATGTAACAGTCGGGTATCCTGGGAGATCATATAATACAACTCATTCTTCTCCCGAATAGATTGCCGTAAGTATAAAATTCAAAAAGTAATAATCAATAACATGTATTGACACGTTTAAATAAATACATTTCATTCGCACAGCGAAAAGTACGCGGATTTTATAAAAAATTTACTTCCGAAGTTATTGTAGGATGTCCTTTAATGGAGAAAAATTCTATGTATTTCCAACAAAAACTTTATCACTGACATCGACGGGTTACGTGTTACATAATCGAACATTACCCCCGACGATGGACGGCACAGCATGGACCGATAAGATGGCCCGCACGGTACAAATCATGCACAATTAAAATACATAATTTAAAAAAAGCAAAAAAGAAAATACGACGTATGTAAATAATGTTATGCATTAACAGATCACCCGACTTGACGCCGTTAGATTTTTTCCTATGGGGTCATCTGAAGGAAACTGTGTACTCACCCGCCTCACGGAGGATGCCAAGGTAATGGTAGCGGTGGAAGAGATAGACGGAACGCAATGTGCTACGCACTAGAGAGACTATTATTCTCCGTGTAGAGGCTTGTATCGAAGAGGGCGGTGTTCATTTCGAACACTTATTAAATTAAACGCTTTTTTTTAGAGCAACACAACAGTACTTTTCAGGACTACACAACAGCCCTTCTTAGAGCTACAAATGTTTTGGAAACATTTGGACACTTATTGGTCGCATTAAAATAAACACAATCTTTGTCCTCCCTACTTTTGTCCCTCATCAGAGAAAAACTAAGTTGCTTATAACTATTCTTAAATATCAATAATAATTAAATATTAATAATAATTAGATAATCACTTTTAATACTCTTAAAATACGACTAAAAATCATCATCAGCATTATTGTACAGATTCACGGAAATAAGATTTATATTTACGATATTGAGGGAGTGTCATCATGAATCAGACGGCTCTAAATACGATTCATTAAAACATTAATAATAATTAGTAAACCTCAAGAAACGTCACACGTCTATTTTTCTCTAATTTTGTACAGTTCTTTCTCATGTCAAAGTATGAAAAATTTGTCATTACTTTTAGCTCAAATTAATTTTTTTATTTGTTGTATTTTTTAGTTTTACACAAATACACGACTTTACACATACTTAAAGCAGTATTAATGATTCTACTCGATTTTTTGAAACGGCACACAAACATTAAAATAATAATTTGTTCTTTTTGTTATCTCCCATTGGGCGTTAGGCAGTTTTGAGGGTAATATCTAACAATTCTTCAAATTCTTCTCTATTTCGATACAAATGGTTCTGTAAAAAAAGTTAAAAAAAATATGTAATGTGCAGATTTTGGTATTACTAATTACGAATCAAAAGTTAATTTTACAAAAATCGATTCTAAAATTGATTTTAAAATCTGCACATTACATATTTTTTATTTAACTTTTCTTTACAGAACCACTTATATCGAAATAGAGAAAAATTCGAAGAATAGTTATTACCCTTAAAATTGCTTAACACGCAATAGGAGATTACAAAAAAAATAATAAACTATTATTTCGATGTTTTATGTGTGCCGAGTTTCAAGAAATCGAGTATAATCATTAATACTGCTTTAAATATGCGTGTAAAGTCGTGTATTTGCGTAAAACTGAAAAAATACAAGAAAAATCAATTTGAGCTAAAAGTAATAACAGATTTTTTCATACTCTGATATGACAAACAACTCTACAAAATTAGAGACAAATTGACGTGTGACATTCCCTGAGGTTTACTTGTAAGGCAGTAAATGAACTCAAGATATGGGACTAAAGACATAGGTATCAACTCTCTAAAATTTAGGTCTCATATTGACTAAACTTTCTATTTTTAAATTTTTCAGAAGAAACGAAGCAATATCACCTGTTATTTCATATTCGTCAAATAAACAGAAATGTTGACTAGATGTCAAAACAATCTAAGCAAATTTCATAGAGAACGTGCGTCTCATTAGACGGATTGCATGAGACATTAATGATTTCTGCTTATCTTGTGTCGAACAGCTTAATTACATTGGAATGATCAATATTATCAACAGAAAGAACAACTTGTAAAATGATTTGTGTGTGTGTATTTTTACATAAAAGATTACAGTTTTCTTACAGCCGCGGTTAAATCTTGATCTGAATTGAACTAACGAATTGTAATCTGAAAAGATGCTTTTAGCGTAGGGAATATCATGCTTATTGCAAAGAGTAATTATTAATTATTTCGTAGCTGAACTTTACACGGACGGTCGTGGCGACGGAACATCGCTGCGGCGCGGCCGAACGCGCGGCGGAGCGAGCGGCGGCGCGGCGGCTCACTCACGCATGCTAGTAGATGCGCGGCTCACGAACGTGCGTCCGTTTAAAAAGCGATGCTGACTGGCTAATCTTTAATTAATAATAACTACTTTTCTAAGCATAATTCGAAAAAAATGATTCAGGACTTTTCGACTCAGTTTTTCATGAGGAATATCACTGTGTAAATAGTGGGCGCGAATTAAGTGACACCCTGTATATATCCCCCTGTTTATATCCCCCCGCACACATGTGTTCTGTAACGAATATTATAGTTAAGAGAGTATGGATGAGTGTTTGCATCATCATCTTTTTATAATTAGGTGTTATAAATTTTAAAAAACTTAATAAATGTATAATGATTTAAAAAAGCTTAAATTTATTATCCTTTCACCTCTCCCTTCCAATTCCTTAAATTGCGTTAATAAAATACTTAAAATTTAAATACCGGACGGTAGAACGCTACCGCGTCGTTTAATTATAAAAGACTGTGACTTTCTATTTTTAACAGCAAATATTTTAAAAATATGCACCTACTCTAGTAATAGATACGCGAATAAGAAAGAACATCTGAGAGCGGGAGAGAGGACGCAAACGGGAGAATAGGAGGAGGTATAGGTAAGAAGGTGAGTATGAGAGAGAACGTGAAGAGGTAAGTAGAAAGAGAATGTGATATGCAAGCGCGGTGATGTCACGCTGATCCGCGGTCGACGCGAGCGGTAGCGAGAGCGAGGACACGCGGAAACGATATATGATGTGACGTCACGCGGGTTGCAGTCCGGACCCCCCCCTCACCGCGGACCCCCCTACCCAAGGGCCCACCGCGTCCTCATCCTCGCGGACCATGGCGCGGTTCCCCCTCTCCCGCGGGCCGCCGCGATACGTACATACATACGTACGTACATACATACGTACATACATACGTACGTACATCCGTACATACATCATACGTACCGCTTGTTGTAGAGACATACAGGTCAGTATGACGGGTTGCCCATTCATGCAGGCGCGCACGCGGAAAAGATATATGATGTGACGTTACGCGGGTTGCAGTCCGGACCCCCCTTACTGCGGACCCCCTACGGTATGATATTACGCGGACCCTCCTCACCGCGGGCCACCGCGTCCTCATCCTCGCGGCCCATAGCGCGGTTCCCCCTCTCCCGCGGGCCGCCGCGATGTCAGAAAACGCGGTTCACCTCTCCCCGCGGACCCCTCGCCCAGCATTCCCCACCACTCCCCGCGGACCCCTCGCTCATCGTTTCCTCTCCCTTGCCCCCGCGGACCCCTCGCCCACCGGGCATGGAGTACCCCGCGCCGCGGAACCCCCCTTCCCCTCTACCCCCCTCGCCAACATTTGGCCCCCTCCCTTGCCCCCGCGGACCCCTCGCCCACCGGGTATGGAGTACCCCGCGTCGCGGAACCCCCCTGCCCCTCTACCCCTTCTCGCCCTAGGTTGGGTCAGAACCGGCCCCCTATACCTACTTACATGAAATTTAATTTGACTTGTAACATTTGGCAAAACTTCAAGTTTGATGGTAGAATCTATGCTACCCTTAATATTGATTGGCATGTTATTAACCGCTTTGTATGAACTAACGGGTTTTAAAATTAAATCATTTGGAAAAAATTTCTCAAACGCTGACAAAGAGATAAATGAAATAGGACTACCGGTATCTAATAACGCGGTTGAGTCGCATGAAAGGTTATTAATATTTATTACCTTGAGAATGTTGCTATCAGTAACTATCTCGTTAGAATTATTTTCTTGCACAAACGCTACTCTGTCTGACTTGGATGAGTCAACGTCGGCGACTGGTGTCTCTACGACGGTGGCGAATGGTGTACTCGTTGTACTCGTGGACGTCGGCTTGGCTGACTGCTCTTTCCTCTTCAGCTCTCGACACTCTTCTCTTGTGTGTCCTTTGAGTTTGCAGTATGAACAGAAGTGATCTTTCCCATCCTTCTGGGCTTGCTCTTTGACCGAAGACCCTTGTTGTGATGACTTGTCTGGTTTGGACTTGTCATATTTGTCTGATTTGGAAAACTTGGGTTTGAAAGTTGGTGATTTCCTCGTCTCACGTACCGTTGCGGCAACGTTGTTCATCTTTTCTATAAAGTCGTCGACTGTTGTCGTTTGCAAGACGGCGGCTGTGGTTTGTAAATGCGTGTCCACAATTCCGTCGATAAGACAATGTATGATACTGTCTTCTTCCAAATTAGCATTTTGCAATATCGCGATTTTGCTGTCGCGTATTCATGGAAGGTTTCTTTATATAATATCCACTTCCTAGCACTAGTTTTTCGCATTACCGTAACAAATGGCACTTTTCTTCTGAACCGACGGACGATGGAGGTTTTAAAGGCGTCCCATGACAGGCTGACGGCTTCTGAACTAGAGTCCAACCATTTTTTTGCAGATTTTTGTAACAGTGAAGAAGCTGCTGATAGCATGGCTATCTGTGGTAATCCGTGAGCTGCGGTGATGCTTTCTATTCTCCGAATCCAAAGCTCTATATTTTCTTCTTCAGTACCACTGAAAACGGGTATTTGCGGTGCCAAAAATTTAGAGGCGTTTGTTGACATTGATGAGAACTCTGAGGCTTGCGAGCTGAAGCTCTGCGGTGTTTGTAACGGACCTTGATTCCTCTCAAGACGTTCGAGCAATTTATTGACTGTTTCCTGATGATGAAGGTTTTGTTCTTGCATCATCTCGTGGTGAACCCTATTTTGAGCCTGTTGCATGCTGTTCTGTTGTATTATCAAATCACACAGCTTATTAACAACTTCTGAGGAGCCTAACACAATTGGTGGCATGTCTCTGCCCGCCAATGTGTGCGGTATCGTAGGCTCTGCGTCCTGTTGCTCTTGTGGCGACGAAGGTGAGTCTTCCTCTGGCTGTCTCTGCGGTGAGGGAGGTTGTGATGTCGATGCTCTCACTGACGTCGACGATCCGAGCGCATCCTCTCTGCTCGAAACAATGCTGGATGTTGACTCGATCCTAGCTCTCATTCTCTTCTCTTCCTATTTTTCTAGAATCATGTCTATACACAGTTCTCTGGTTTCCGGAATCTGCGTACAATTCAAATTTCGTAGCTCATCCTGAAGACGCGACAATGTGAAGGCGTCGAATTGCTTACGAGGCATCATCTTGATTCGATGCTTGAAATTTCAAACGAACTTCGCACCAATATGGCGGTGGAAAGTTACAGAGGAGACGCGACGCGGATGCGTGATCCAATATGGCGTCGGAAAAATTCCGATCACGCGGTGAGCTGATGCAATATGGCGTCACTCGCGGACAATGAAATATGCGATATGCAATGTTCAATTATGCGGAAACGCGGGAAAGATTTCCTTTTTGCGTTAACCGGTACCGGAAAGATGCCGGGTGAACCGCTATTCGCGCACGAATGTCCATGCGGTTTCAACGAATGTTCGATTACACGTGCCGCGCACAAAGAAGCGGTGAAGCCGTTGCGCGTACGCTTCTTGAACCGGAACTGCGAAATTGCCGGTTGAAACCGATATCGCGTGCACAAGGAAACGATGGCGTCGTTGCACGGATATTCGAGTAGACCGTTATCGCGCGCACAAAGAAGCGATGAAGCCGTTGCGCGGATGCACGGGTGTATGCGTGATGCACAAAGAGACGCGAGGCCGTTGCATACGCTTTGAATGTATATCGCGCACAGAGAGACACGAATGTCGTTACGCGACTTTTGATAAACCGGAACCGAAAGAATCCGGGTGAACCGATGTCGCACGCACAATGAAGCACGAAGCCGTTGCGTGGGCACACGGGTGAACAATATCACGCGCACAAAGAAGCACGGGTGCCGTTGCGCGGATGCTCGAGTAATGCGTTGTGAACAAAGAAGCACGAATGCCGTTGCACAAACTTTTTATATGTATCGCGCACAAAGAAGCACGAATGCCGTTGCGCGACTCGAGGGAACGGCAAATTCCACTCGAACGAAACTGGGCCCGTTGCGGGTGCCAGGTAAACCGAATATTACTCGGCGTATATATGAGCGTACACGAGGACGTTCACTTCCCGGGTAAACTGGGAAAGGACAAAGGAATCCTCAGGACGTTGTTATAGGAAGTCTCTGGAACACGAGGTGGACAATTCCTGGAAGGCACGAGGCACGAGGTGCGATCGCGTGGTGAGCGATGCGTGTAGAATCCTCGCGAAGACACGTGGCTGTAAACCTGCGTAGATACGAGGCCTCGATCCCACTTCTGATGCTGTAAGACGCTTGCAGTCCGCCGCAGGTTAGATCCGCGGGCGCGAACCAGGTCTCGGGGTGGTGTCAGGATAGGAAGCGGTGTCCGGGAAGTAGTGAACAAACCCTCGGTTAACGTAACAAAGACTCTTTATTCGCGAGCTCTACAGCGAGATGTTACCGCGACTATGGTCGGTTGGCAAAGACCTGCGTAGCCGTTGCTACCGGTACGCATCGGATATATGCGCGCCACGATACAATATGAATCAGCCAATGGCTGCTCAGGGCGTCGCTGGGGTTGTTACGCGGAGCGCTGGGGTCGATCGGGCGCGAGGCGCGCAAGCGCGGAGCGCCGCGGCCGCCGTGGCGTTGCACTCGCTAACGTGGGAAGCGCGGGAGATTCAAATACTGGGCGCGACCCACTCTTACGTTTACAAAGTTCAATATAAATTAATATAATAATTGAAGGAACCAACACTCGCTAATTATTAGTGAAAAGAATCAAGATGTAAACCGATGGAAAATAACGCGTGATGGTATGCGGAACGTCTCGCGGCACGACCTACCTGCTCGTTCGAATGTTACTGCGTACAGCGGTACGACGTTACGAATAGGATATTCAGACTCGAACTGATTCGCACGATTGCTTCGAGTTGCTTTCTCCCGTGGTTGTTACTACGCAGTACGCGAAGTTTCACGACGCGACGCAAGGGTTGCTCGAAAGCTCAGTTCTTCATCGCGGGATAGATCGCCGCGGACACGTCACGAACCAATCAGCAAGCTAGCTGGATCGCTATTCGCGCACTGTAACTACCACGTCGCGTCGTGCCGGCGCCATTAGCTCTGGTGGTCCCACGAATTAAATAGGGGAACGCGACGCGTCTCGCGGCACGTGATCGCGGTTGGGCCCGCTGGGCTCGACCACGAGCCTAGCGCGGGGAACTTTACGTTTTTGCGCTTACCGCTGAAATTGCGGCAAAGTTTGCCCAAACGATATAATTGAGTATCAAATACCTTGATAATAAAATCAAGGTATTTTCTAATTCTTTCTTTGGTAATTATTTAGAATAGCGGCTTTTCCCAATTTTGATATTTTTTTGCGATTGTTTTGATAAAAAGCTGTGTTGTGACTCCAACAACGATAATCAATCGGGGGAGGCCGAAGAATATGTGATCTACCTAGTTTTTTCAGCAAAAACAGGTATTAATTGACATATATGTGATTAATTCCATACTTTGTGAACTTTATTTGCATACTTCCACTACTTTATTGCAACTTTCCATTTGAAGCAAGTTCTACCCTACAATTGTTGTGTAGATGGAAAAGTGCGTGTCATCCCGCCAAAATAAAGCGCGGTCGGTAAATGTGCAGAATAGTGGCCTCCTCGCCGATTTTGTTGAACTTAGGCTTAAGGGGATCCTAAACCGAAGGCCGAACTCCGACGATGTCGCTGTTTTACCGACAAAATTCTACATCTGTCCTTGTGTAGACAATGATAATAGACAAGGATAGACAAGGTTATAGGTTATATTGCATTCATTACAATTAATCTTTTTTTGTAGGCTTTTATTCTTAGTTTCAATTGCACGATATTGTTCTTACATGTTGTCCCTAGGTCATGCCGGTCTAATTTTGTGGATATTTATTGTGAAATTTTTGTACAAAGCAAATATATTGTCATCATGTATACCAAAAATTAACAAAAATATTATTTTTTTTTGTTTTCGATATAAATTCGACCACCATGACCTAGATTTTGATGCGTACTTTAATTCTATACAAGAATTTTGCATTTCTATAAAGCCAATTAAAAGATTTTCTCTAAGAAAAAAACCGATATTACAGACAGCTTTAGGATCCCCTTAATCGACGCGTTTTTGCACAAAACGACCGAATCTGGCAGAAAAAAGTGTCGCTCTGCCCCGTGAAGCGAGATATTAAGGGCTCAGACACAATGCGAGGAATAAGGAACAATCCTTTTTTAATAGACGTGCATTGGAAAAGGATGCGACTATTAATATCTAGTCCTTGTTCCTTATTCCTCGCGTTGTGTCTGAGCCCTAACAGTTAAAGTTGACGACTATCAGGTTATAAGACCTGTCATACCGACAAGATGTAGCGACTACGAACATGCCCCGCAACCACATACGTATGCTCAATATATCCTATATAATATATCAAAGTACATGCGTGGGCGGGGGGCTTCCCCCCCCCCCCCGCTGCACCCCAACCCCATGATTAATGTGAGTGAACCTAGAAGTGTGAGCGAGGGGGGCTTAGCCCCCTCACTGATTTTAGGACACGCCTTTGGCGTATAGATTAGTGACGCGCTTTAAAAGTATTTAATTGTTTAAAGCGCGTCACTAACCTATGTAGGTTAGTGACGCGCTTTAAAAGTATTTAACTGTTTAAAGCGCGTCACTAACCTATATAGGTTAGTGATGCGCTTTAAATAGTTAAATACAAAATATTTGCTTTAATGAAAATCACAACTTCAAAATAATACTCTTGCATACGCGTGCGACCACTGAGCATGCGCATGTGGTTATGGGGCATGCTCGTAGTCGCTACATCTTGTCGGTATAACAGGTCTCATAATCTGATAGTCGTCAACTTTAACTGTTAATATTTCGCTTCGCGGGGCAGAGCGACACTTCTTTCTGCCAGATTCGGTCGTTTTGTGCAAAAACGCGTCGATTAAGCCTAAGTTCAACGAAATCGGTGAGGAGGCCACTATTCTGCACATTTACCGACCTCGCTTTATTTTGGCGGGATGGCACTTTTCCACCTACACAACAATTGTAGGATGGAACTTGCTTCACATGGAAAGTTGCAATAAAGTAGTAGAAGTATGCAAATAAAGTTGACAAAGTATGGAGTTAATCACATATACGTCAATTAATACCTGTTTTTGCTGAAAAAGCTAGGTAGATCACATATTCTCCGACCTCCCCCGATTGATTATCGTTGTTGGAGTCACAACACAGCTTTTTATTAAGACAATCGTCGTTGGAGTCACAACACAGCTTTTTATCAAGACAATCGCAAAAAAATATCAAAATTGGGAAAAGCCGCTATTCTAAATAATTACCCTTTCTTTTAATAAAAAGGTTGATTAAGTACTCGATTTAGAAAGAATTATTTATACTGTAAAATATTGACTTTATTGAAAAAATAGTTATTATCAAGATAAAAGCTTATTAAATTATCTACAAAAAAGGTATTATTCAATTTTTTTATGTAATGGTTTTCGAGAAAATTGACTGAAAATGTTGCGTAAATAGCTTCAATTGCTTCCTCATAGAGAAAGCTTTGTTTTCGTAAAAAATTTTTTTTTTTAGTTTCCACTGCTAATGTATTCAGAATGTTCTAAAACGTCAAAAAATCGCAATTTTAAAAAATGTCTGTATGTGTGTATGTGTGTGTATGTGCCAAAATTACCGAAATTTCTATAACTCAAGAACTGATTAACCAAATCTTAAAGAATTATATATGAAATAGAAGTAGAAAAGCCAGAAGAATATAATAGAATTAGAAAAATTGCCAATATTATAAAACTTTAACCCTTAAAGACTATACCTCAGTCTCAACCACTTAAAACTTTTTAAAAATTGATGTTTTTGGACAATTTTTAGTATTAATTATGGGTAACTTTTCTAATTCTGTTATATTCTCCTCACATAAATTTAAGACGAAAACTTCATATGACCATGTCCGAAACGGCTTAGTTTCAAAAATACAGGGTGTCAAAGTTGAAGGAAAAATGTCATTTTTTCCAAAAATTTCGAAAACCACTCGGGTTATTTTGATGAAACTTTGTGTATGTTCAAAGATTCATCAAAAATAACCAGTGGTTTCCGAAATTTTTGAAAAAAACATTTTTCCTTCAACTTCGACACCCTGTATTTTTGAAACTAAGCCGTTTCGGACATATGGTCATATGAAGTTTTCGTCTTAAATTTATGTGAGGAATATCACCCCTTATAATCATTTAAAGTACTTTTACCACCCTGTATATAGAATATACCAGACCTCGCGTATCACCCGTTAATAGTAGATTGCTGAGATCATTTGAAGACAAAAATCCTAATGCCAAAATGTCGAGGCTGCTACAGTGTTTAAACAGGAAAAGTTCAAAGTTTACTAGTGTGCTTGTCAAAATTTAACGCACTCAGAGACGTTGCATGTCAAAACAGCTCTTCCACACTTTATTCAACTTGATAGAAATATTTAAAATTATTATTTATTTTATTTCTTTGTACACTGTTCACAAGACAGACGAATATCGGGATGACAATTTGGCAGCCTCGACATTTTGGCATTAAGATTTTTGTCTCCAAATGATTTCAGGAATCTACCATTAACGGGTGATACGCGAGGTCTGGTACACCCTATATAATATAGACAGTATTTGGAGCTACTCACGCGACATTCACAGCCAATTTTTTCGAAAACTATTATAGTTATCAAAAAATTGAATAATACCTTTTTTGTAGACAATTAATAAGCTTTCATTTTGATAATAACTATTTTTTCAATAAAGTCAATATTTTACGAGATATATGCAAAAAAACCGAAAAAGTGCACCTGCTTTTCAAGATGGCGGCAAACGCTCACCTCCAATATATCAAGACTTTTTAGACGTTTATTAGTAAGCCTAAACAAACATCTCTACCAAGTTTTAAAACTATCGGAATTATTTCGTCCGCAACCGCCTAAATCGGACCTATTTTGACTGGGCTAAAGGTTACCCCTGTAAAGTTAGCCCTCCATTATTTAAAAAATTAATTTTTTAAGTTCTGTAAAGATTTCTGATAGTTCCAGAGTTCTTGATAGTTTTAAGAAATGGTTCTGGTCATTAAAGGCATGAAAATGCGATTCAAGGTATGGGGGGCTAACTTCACGCAGCCCCCCATTTTCGAAAAACACCATTTTTTATTAGAGTTCTGGGTAGATTTCATAATATTCTAGAGTTCCTGATAAATTTCAGAAATAGTTCCGCTCGAAAAAGTAAAAAAAAAACCTAAGTTGAAATTTTCGCTATCATCATTTAAATATCTGGTATCTTGCAAACCGTTGGTCCGATCGCTTTGTGTCACAAGACTTTTCGTCGAGAACTCGTCGAGAACTACCCAGAATTCTCGTCAGAACTACTTAAAACTCTGAAAAAATTTTCGATCTCGGGACTTGAAAATTTTTGCTACCGTCGTTTAAATATCTGGTATCTTGCAAATCGTTGGTCCGATCGCGTTGCGTTATAAGACTTTGTCAGAACTCGTCGAGAACTACCCAGAACTCTAATCAGAACTACTCGAAACTCTAAAAAATATTTTGATCTCACCATCTCGCACCAAGTGCCGAGGTCGAAAATTTTTTCAAAGTTCCGAGTAGTTGTGATTAGAGTTCTGGGTAGTACTTGACGAGTTCTGACGAAAAGTCTTATGACGCAAAGCGATCGGACCAACGGTTTGCAAGATACCAGATATTGAAACAATGATAGCGAAAATTTTCTGTCCCAAGGTCAAAAATTTTTTCAGAGTTCCGAGTAGTTCTGACGAGAGTTCTGGGTAGTTCTCGACGAGTTCTGACGAATTATGACACAGAGCGATCGAACCAACGGTTTACAAGATAGTGATTTTTTCAATGATCGAAAATTGTTTTAAGAGTTCCGAGTAGTTCTGACGAGAGTTCTGGGCAGTTCTCGACGAGTTCTGACAAAAAGTCTTATGACGCAAAGCGATCGGACCAACGGTTTGTAAGATACCAGATATTTAAATTTTAAACAATGATAGCAAAAATTTCAACCTCAATTTTCTTTACTTTTTTGAGCACAACTATTTCTGAAATGTATCAGAAACTAAAACTATATAAAATCTACCCAGAACTAATAAAAAATGGTGTTTTTCAAAAATGGGTGGCTGCGTGAAGTTAGCCCCCCATACTTTGAAACGCATTTTCATGCCTTTATATATAATGGCCAGAACTATTTCTTAAAACTATCAAGAACTCTGGAACTATCAGAAATCTTTTCAGAAATCTTTACAGAACTCTTAAAAGAAATTAATTTTTTAAATAATGGGGGGCTAACTTCACAGGGGTACTATTTTGTAGTTATTGCAACTAAATTGATGGTTAAGAGAACTAATAGTGTGCACAAACTTCATGGAAAGAATAACATGGATTATATAATTTTAATTCCATGAATACATATTTATGTACAAATTCTAAAATAA
Organism: Leptothorax acervorum; assembly: GCA_035220615.1. NCBI lineage: Eukaryota > Metazoa > Arthropoda > Insecta > Hymenoptera > Formicidae > Leptothorax > Leptothorax acervorum. Next base: position 20,329 of record JASTWQ010000293.1, read on the forward strand.
CTATGTAAATCATGTATTAACTGAAGAAATATAGTTTTTGTAATTTTAACAATGTAGTTTACTGAATTATAATTTACTTAAAATATATTATTTAGTTGTATTAATCATATTATTCAATTAATTTAATAAGTCCGACAATATTTCTGTATTTCAATTCACTATAATATTTTAATTTTTATAACTAAAAAAAAAAATAGTTGAGGTGCTATTTGTTCACATTTTATAGTTGTAACGACCGTTTTTTTCTCTGAGTGTAACAGTTAGCAATTCTTTCTGCGCGTGATGGAAAGTCAACAACCAACTCTTTAACAATAAGTGCAATTGTATGAAGTACCCGAAGAAATCATGACGCGCATTCTCTTCATCTAATAAAGTTTTCTTTAGCCAAGCTAAATAGTTCTTTCAATTCCTGTCAATCCTCGTATAGATCCAATACTATACTTATTAAAGAACTTCCAAAGCTGGACCCCTCACCAGCGCAAAATAAGTTCAGACCTAGTAAAAAATTTAGTGCTATTTAAACAAAAATACTAAAATTTGTTGCTAATTTGTTGCTGATAACATAAAAACATGTTCAAAAAACATTTTTTAAAAAATACCACTTAGGGCTGCACCGGCGAGTTAAGCTGTCAGCTGCACTTAAGGGGGAATATACCTTTGTGAGGGCAAAATCAAGAGTCATTTTTGACAATTTATTTAAGAAAGAAAGCGATATTTTTAAATTCGGTTGTTTATACATCTTAATAATACAAGTTTTGAGGTAAAAGAAAAAATTTTTTTTTAATCATTTCGAAATAAAATGGCGGCGCAGTGGCTGATGAAAGAAAACTCTTTTTTTTTCATAGTCCTCCACGGGCGTACTCGTACAGGTCACAATTTTCAACCTAGGACAAAAAATAAAAAAGATTTAGAAATTAGATATAAAAAACTAGAAAAGTACGTAGGATTTTTTCGATAAGTTAAAATTTTACGATTTTATGATCGAAAATCGACCGGTTTTCGATAAAAAATACATTTTTTCCTACATATTGACGCTATTTTTTTAAAAATCAATATTTTTGGAAAATCCTACGTACTTTTCTAGTCTTTTATATCTAATTTTAAATCTTTTTTGTTTTTTGTCCTAGGTTGAAAATTGTGACCTGTACGAGTACGCCCGTGGAGGACTATGAAAAAAAAGGAGTTTTTTTTCATCAGCCACTGCGCCGCTATTTTATTTCGAAATAATTAAAAAAAATTTTTTTATTTACCTCAAAACTTGTATTATTAAGATGTATAAACAACCGAATTTAAAAATATCGCTTTCTTTCTTAAATAAATTGTCAAAAATGACCCTTGATTTTGCCCTCACAAAGATATATTCCCCCTTAAATAATATGTTACTTATATGATTTTGGTACTAAAATAATCTACGGGCAAAATGTACTATCGAAATAAAGCAAAGTCCGATTTTGTTGTTAACTAACACTTGCAAAATAAATAGTTTACCCCGGCTGCGCACTCGCGCCGCGCATTAAGTTCCCGAAAAGATATTTAACGCCCGTCGAGAGAGCGCGGAATGAACTATTTATTTTGCAAGTGTTAGAGTTAGCAACAAAATCGGATTTCGGTATATTTCGATAGTACATTGCGCTAGGTCCAAACTTTTATTTTGAGCTGGTGGAGGGGGGGGGGGGGGGGGTCCAGCTTAATAGAGGTATTTACTATATACATATATAAGGTGACTCACCGGCAGTCAGCACCGATGCACAACAGCGGAGTCGTAACCAGTCCTAACTGCATCGTCCCGCTAAGTGACCTGTAAAATACAAATGTACAAATCAAATTATATGTATAGCAGCGTCCAAGATAATCGATATTAACATATACGCGCAATAATTTTTTCCGGAAATAATAATTGCACGCGTCAAAATCTTTATTCTTTCAAGTGAATTTGATTTATTAAAATATTTGTATAATTTATGTAAAAAAACCTTGTTCTTGTTGTTAGAATTTGAGCTTCTTTTAACATTTATACACAGAAATGTTCCTCTATATAATTTTCATATAAATTATTCGTTTCAGAAAATATAATTGAAAAAAAAAACGATTAAGCCCTTAAGAGAAGTATATATATATATATATTTGAGTGGTCCTTAAAAATAGTAATTTCGAATTTTGACTGTTCGAACGGTTCGGAAGGCTCGAAATACATTTAAAAAAATCTGTGCAAAAGCGCAGCTTCCTATCTCAATTTTAACACGTGCCGCAGAGCACTTGAATTTTCCTATTAAAATCAAATAGCAAATGATTTTAGTATGAATGCAATAGTGATCGGAAAAATTTGAAACTTGGCAATTCTCTTACCTATAGTTGTACCTATCTCCTGATATTTTTATAGATTTTTAAACCCTACAACTTCTGTATAAAACATTTTTCCTAAAATGTTTTGTTTTCGAGATATTTGACCGTTTCCAGACTTTTCTAACACCCCGTATATATATATATATATATATATATATATATATATGTATTATAGTGTAAATAATTATTATTATATAAATAATATAAATAATAATTATTTACACAAATAATTGAATCATACGATATTAATTAAGGAATGGCTTAATAATTGTTTATACGATTTATACAGTTTATCATGATATAACATAAGAAACAATGAAGCGAGGTAATTAAATAAAAAATACATTGTTCGCTTACAAAAATAAAATTTTATCGTTTTCAATATTATATAAATTATATCAATATGCGTGTGAATAATAAATGAATCGTTGGTTTGAAAAAGGTCGAGAACCAGAAACCTTATTTACCCTTTCGAAATCGGTAAAAATTATTTGACGCTTGATTTTTTTCTCTCAGTACGTAACATATGTAAACTATAAAACTACCTTCTTTGTTATATTGCAGATAAATCAATATTGCAAATTAATTAACTCATGTCTCTTTTAACTTTTCGAAACCACTGATTGTTTGTTCAATTGTGAACAAGCAATTCCAGGAACGTCAGGAATAATCGAGTCGAACGTAGCGACGATTTTAATTCATAGGTACAAACGGTGAAAGTTTATCGGTGCGTTCCATCGACCGATATAGTAGCTCCCGGTTTTAATCATACGCTAGTTGTTTCGGAGGTACGTAGCGAGGATAGAGAAGGTGATAGATTCGAAGCGTGGTTAACCTGGTAAAAGAATAATTTATTCTTAGATCTAATTACATTTAGATTTATTCAGGCTGGCGCACATAGGCACCAGACGTTCAAAAAAATAGCTAAAACAAGAGCTTTAATCTAGCTGCTTGTTTAGCTGTAAGTTTACGACCGGGGAGATCTTCGTCCCAGAATCCTTCTTCGTTGTTATTTTCGTCCGGACTTCTGATGGTAGGAGTAGGTGGCCTGTCCAGAGATGGCTTGGTGACAAGAGCCGTCACCGGCTCTGTGAGCGGTGTCTTATGCCGTTTGCTCTCTTTGCGAGAAGTCTTATGCCGCTTCTTCTCCTCGTCCGTCTGCGTGCCCACCGTCGTATACGCCCCTGGCGGGAGAGGCCGTGAGGCACGTGGATCTCCAGCCGACAGACTCAGGCCGGCAGGTCGAATGAGTCTTCAGTGCGAATCGGGGACCGTAATGGCCCACAATATCCACGGCGTTGCCTGTATTACTGGTACGGCTGGTGGAGGCGCAGGTGGAGGCGCAGGTTCCTTTCCGTGCGTATGATGCCTTGGTGGTGAAGCCTTCCTTGGTCGTCGTCGGCGCGTTCGTCTACGCGGTTGGCGAGAGTCTCCTGCTCTTCGTTGAGTGGAGTGGCCGTGACCTCGATCAACCTCCTTGCAAGCAGAGGCTGCAGGCTTGGTGGGAGAGGCGGACTTCACTGGCTTCAAAAGCTGTCGAAGATCAAGTCTATCTCGACGCTCGCAAGAGCGGAGGGTCGACTCTGATCGTTCCAGCGTGGTCGTTACTCGACACACTGTATGCAAAATCTCGATTGTATTCACCTGCAACACCCGGTATCCCGAGGGAGATATTCGTTACAAGAGTTAACTTGTCCCTGGTCGGGTGTTGTATATAAAGGCTTCTGTTTGCTTTCTTCTCTCGAGAAAGTCAGCCGCCCCGCGGTAAACAGCGAGACTCGCGCTTTTGGGGGGTGAGGTATGACGCGCGCGGTCCGCGCTGACGGCGCGTCGGCCGGGCTGCCGCCCGTCGCGGCGCACGTAACGTACGGCCTCGTACATTCCGCCCGCCTCGTTGATTGACGAAATAGTCTTCTCAGATTCCCATGGCGGCAAGGCTGGAAGTCATCTGGTGGATTGTTTGCTGTCATGGCATGGCAGCGGAACAATTTTGGCAGCCGGGAAATTGGTGCAGGCAACACCAATCGAGGAGTGTCCTCGGCCAACCATGGTGGTCCCTGCCACCACAGGTCGTGATTGAGCAAATCGCTCGGATATAATCCGCGTGAGGCACAGTCCGCAGGGCTGTCCCGGCTCGGAACGTGGTGCCACACGGCGTCAGGTACGAGTCGCTGTATTTCTGCCACACGGTTGGCTACATAAGTGGTCCATTTTGACGGATGTCCTCGAATCCATGCTAGCGCGACCTTGGAATCGGACCACAGGTAAATGCGCGCGGTGGATTTCAGAGCGTCCTGTACTTGCACCGTTACCTCTGAGAGTAGTGCGGCCGCACACAGCTCGAGGCGCGGTAATGAGACTCGTCGTACAGGAGCGACCTTAGTTTTGGCCATAAGGAGCGTGATGATGCTCGGCCCGCCGTCAGCGGACGCCTTTAGATACACGGCTGCTGCGTAGGCCCTTTCTGATGCGTCCGCAAGGCCATGAATCTCCGTGTTATTGCCTTCACTGCCTGAGTACAGCCAGCGAGGAATTCGTTGCGTTGATACAAGCGGCAACTCCTGCAAGAGACGTTGCCATTCTTGCTTGTCTTCAGAGAGGAGGGGTTCGTCCCACTCTAGGTGTTGCATCCAGGCAGACTGGATCAGTATCTTCGCTCGGATGATCACTGGTGCGAGCCACCCAAGCGGGTCAAATAGTCGCGCTGTGTGCGACAGCACTGTTCGTTTGGTGAACGTATCATCGACAACAGGCCGGACCTTGAAGCTAAATGCGTCTTGTGGGTGCCATTGCACGCCCAGCGTGGCGTAACTCGCTGTCGAGTGCCACAGTTGGAAGTCGTGCAATTGCCTGTGCTCCGGCGGGATGTCGTCTAACAGTGTCGCGTCATTGGCTATCCATTTTCTCAAGGGAAAGCCTCCGGCCATGCATAGCGCAGACAGCTCATTGATGAGCTGGCGAGCACCTGTTAGGGTGTCGTCGCCTCCAAAGACGTCGTCCACATAGGTGTCCTTCTCCAGAATGTTTGCTGCCCGTGGGAATTTATGGCGTTCATCCCTTGCCAATTGTTGGCGCGTGCGGATTGCTGAATGCGGTGAGCATGACAATCCATATGTCACCCTGTTTAAATGAAATTCTTGTACGGAGTTGGTGGGGTCGGATCGCCAGAGGATCCTCTGCAAGTTGCGGTCGCAGGGGTGCAATAGAATTTGGCGATACATCTTCTCTATATCCGCCACCACTACGTAGCGAGAACGTCGCCATTTTGTCAGCACGTTCGGCAATGGAGGCAGCAGATTGGCGCCCACCATCAAGTGTGAGTTCAAGGATTCTCCGGAGCGCAGTCGTGCGGATCCGTTGAACACCACCCTGATTTTGGTTGATTCTCCCGTCCTTTTGAGCACTCCATGGTGCGGGAGATAGCATCGTCCAGCCACGTCAGTGTCGTCTGCGGCAGATACGAGAGACATATGCCCGAGCTCCTGGTATTCCCGCATGAAATCTGAGTACATGCTGCGTAGCTCAGCATTAGCGTTGCCCCTGCGCTCGCCGCTGTAGAGGACGCGCAGGGCTATCTTCCGTGTCTCGGACAAGTCTGGCAATGTAGATTTGAGAGGGAGGCGCACCATGTACCGTCCGTCTGCCAATCTGGCATGCGTGCGAACAAAGTGGTCCTCACACTCCTGTTCCTCAACGGTGAGAGGCAGCGGGGGGTGTGCAGGTTCCTCTTGTTCCCAAAAGCGCCGCACCAACATTGGCAATTCTTCTTCCGTGGTGCATTGCAATGATGCAGCTGCTTCGCCCGGCGTGGTACCTTCCACCACGCCGAACACGAGCCAGCCCAACGCAGTCTTTTGTGCCATTGGGGCGCCCGTGCCTCCTTTTCTCAGCCCCTCTTCTATTATTGTGGCGTAAATATCCGCTCCGAGGAGCAGGTCGATTCCGCCTGGAGATTGCAACTCGGGGTCTGCGAGAGAGAGACCTTCCAGGTGTTCCCACTTCGCGCCTGCGGTTCCGACTCGGGCCTCGTATGTTGATATGCAAGGAAGGATCAGAGCTGAGACCGTCATGCTAAAGTCGCTGACCCTGGATGAGAGAGTGAGCGAAACTCGGCCGCGAGCGACCCCTGTTTGTTGCCCGCCGACCCCGTAGATGATTGTTGCTGCCGAGGTGCGAGGCAGTCGAAGGCGCTGTACCATGGCCCCCGTAACAAGTGAAACTTCTGATCCTGGATCCACGAGTGCGCGAGTCAGTGTGCGCTCATTGTGGCGATCTAGCAAGTAAACTTGGGCGGTGGCAAGCAATACGCCACAAGACGGACCCTGGACTGGCCCGTAAGGTGTGAAGTTGATGCCGCAGTGATCGCCTTAGCGGTCGCGGTGCAGACATCATGAATTGCGCTGTGGTGGCGTCCCTGGCATGCAGCGCAATTCCGTTTTGAGGTGCAGTCGGCAACAGCATGTTTGCCGAGGCAGTTCAAGCATAGCTTGGTCTTCTCGATGAACTCTTTCTTCTCAGCAGGGGTTTTGTGACGGAAGTCTTCGCAAAACCCGATAAAGTGCTCTTTCCGGCAGAACGGGCAGTGATCAGTGCTCGTGGGCGTACGTGTTGCGACGTGAGATTGCGCTGAGCGAGGCGATGCTCCACGTGAGTCCTTTTTTGCAGTTGAGCTGGGATCACTCTTCTCCGGTTGGAGCGCCTCCAGGGTGCGCACACGGCGTTCCAGGAAGTTCCTCAGAGTTTCGAGAGATGGTGGATCCGTAGTTCCACTCACAGCAGTTTCCCACTCTCTTCGAGAGCGAGCGTCGAGTATTTCGACGACGAGATGGACGAACAGGTCGCTGCATTGTGTGACCGGACGTCCAATAGCTTCCAGGGAGCCCGTGGTATTGAGCATCCCATGGAAGATTCTCTTCAAGTCGTTCACTGATTCGCCCTTCATCTTTGGCAACGAGGTGAAGGCAGTGAAACATGAACGCACCAACAAGCGTTTATTCTCGTAGTGGTCCTTCAGCATTGCCCACGCTCGAGAGTAACTTTCGGCAGTCGTGGGCAGGTTACGGAGGAGCAGGCTTGCTTCCCCCGTCAGGGTAGTCTTTAAATAGTGGAATCTTTCCACATCTTCTAATGATGGATCCTTGTCTATCATAGACTGAAACAGATCTCTGAAGGCCGGCCAGTCCTCGTACGTTCCGGAGAACTGAGGCAATTGAATGCGCGGCAATGATTTGCGCATGGTAGTTTCGCTTGCCTTGATCGACCGGTCCCCGGGTCTTTCGGTTGGTGCAGGAGGGAACTTAGCCAAGAGGTCGACGAACGCTGCCCGTTGCGTGAGGTAAGTTTCCTCGGCAATGGCGTATTGATCGTTCCTGAAATAATCTTCCTCGCTTAGCGCCTGCCAATGATTGCTCTGAATGACGTCGTGGTTTGCTTCAAACCTTTTCCAGTTGGCTTCTAATGCTGCTAGGCGGGTTTCTACCGTGCCCAGAGTAATCTTGGCTGCCCCTGACTTTTTCAGATTGTCGTAGGCTCTTGCCATACGGCCCTGTATTTCGGTTTGGCTCCTCACGATGCTTTCAGCATCCATGCTCATTTTTATACCGTTCGTTAGTTACGCTTTTTCAATATCTCTACCTCACTATCCTCCGTATATTGCTGTAATGGCAGCGGAGTGCGTAATTCGTGTTTGCAAGCGCCGGATTGTCTTTCTGACAATATATCCGGCTCGAAGGACCAAATGTTTCGGAGGTACGTAGCGAGGATAGAGAAGGTGATAGATTCGAAGCGTGGTTAACCTGGTAAAAGAATAATTTATTCTTAGATCTAATTACATTTAGATTCATTCAGGCTGGCGCCCATAGGCACCAGACGTTCAAAAAATAGCTAAAACAAGAGCTTTAATCTAGCTGCTTGTTGAGCTGTAAGTTTACGACCGGGGAGATCTTTGTCCCAGAATCCTTCTTCGTTGTTATTCTCGTCCGGACTTCTGATGGTAGGAGTAGGTGGCCTGTCCAGAGATGGCTTGGTGACAGGAGCCGTCACCGGCTCTGTGAGCGGTGTCTTATGCCGTTTGCTCTCTTTGCGAGAAGTCTTATGCCGCTTCTTCTCTTCGTCCGTCTGCGTGCCCACCGTCGTATACGCCCCTGGCGGGAGAGGCCGTGAGGCACGTGGATCTCCAGCCGACAGACTCAGGCCGGCAGGTCGAATGAGTCTTCGGTGCGAATCGGGGACCGTAATGGCCCACAATATCCACGGCGTTGCCTGTATTACTGGTACGGCTGGTGGAGGCGCAGGCTCCTTTCCGTGCTTATGATGCCTTGGTGGTGAAGCCTTCCTTGGTCGTCGTCGGCGCGTTCGTCTACGCGGTTGGCGAGAGTCTCCTGCTCTTCGTTGAGTGGAGTGGCCGTGACCTCGATCAACCACCTTGCAAGCAGAGGCTGCAGGCTTGGTGGGAGAGGCGGACTTCACTGGCTTCAAAAGCTGTCGAAGATCAAGTCTATCTCGACGCTCGCAAGAGCGGAGGGTCGACTCTGATCGTTCCAGCGTGGTCGTTACTCGACACACTGTATGCAAAATCTCGATTGTATTCACCTGCAACACCCGGTATCCCGAGGGAGGTATTCGTTACAAGAGTTAACTTGTCCCTCGTCGGGTGTTGTATATAAAGGCTTCTGTTTGCTTTCTTCTCTTGAGAAAGTCAGCCGCCCCGCGGTAAAAAGCGAGACTCGCGCTCTTGGGGGGTGAGGTATGACGCGCGCGGTCCGCGCTGACGGCGCGTCGGCCGGGCTGCCGCCCGTCGCGGCGCACGTAACGTACGGCCTCGTACACTAGTGGTCAGTGATTTAGTATGACTACATTGACTACGACTTCGCGTTTAACGTATTTATAATTTTGACTGATGTAATTTTTGTTTAATGTACCTATCTGCGCTGAAGATGACTCAAAAAAAGAGTCGAAACGTCCGCGAACTTTTGTAGAATTTGTAAAAAATATATTTCATTGCGCTATAATTACTGCGCTTGGCTCGTATTGCCTTTCTTTTTACTTATATTTAGATTTATTCATGAGAGCCTTTTAACACGTTAACGTTTTCTTTAAGCTTTATCTGAAATATGTGAATCCAAAACGGTTCGATTAAAAAGAAATGGACGATTAACTGCACAAGCAAGAAACATATATATATATGAATAAGTTACCCCATGGCGCGCTGTCGCCCGATGCCCCCTTGGATGCCACCTCCTCAGATTTCTTCGTTGCACACACGCAAACACAGAAGCACTCGCGGAAGCACGATTAATTACGATCCCGCGCGCATTAATTACTAGAATTCACGCGCGATACTTTATGGTAGCTTTGGCATTAACCGTGTACAACGCAAAATCTTGCGAAACGAACGAAATGTTAGTAATTCGACAAACGATCGATAAAATAATAGCTTTCCATTACTTACATTACTAGAATCAGTTGTTACTGCGTAAAATATAAAATATCTCGGTAAATCACTGTCGCATCGACACGTTAACGATACACGCAATTACGAATCGTTCATCGTCAAGGCAGCTCATCGCGCGAGCCGATAAACGCTAAGAAAATGGATCTCGATATGAATATTGAACGTAACGCGGTAATACGCGGTTCATAAGCAACTAAAGAGGACAAAAGAACTAAATCCCGTATTTCAAAGTGAAACTTAAGGCAAGGAACTATGGCCCCTTTCGCTTCGTTTTGATGTATAAAGCAAATATGATAATCCAGCTACAATGACACAATAACGCAAAATGTCAAACGAATATAACATATAATCTGACTAATGTATTTAAGTATATATTAATATAATTATACAAAAAGCTATACATATATTTAAAATATTCTCGAGCACAAATATATTTTGTACGCTCAAAAAATAAAATTACGAAATACCGTAGATTTGTAGAACATTCCCTTAGATTTTTTCGCGCAATTTCGCTTCACACGGGGTGCAAAAAGACCAAATTAAATTATTATTTCATTGCTAACAATGTATATTTGCTAACAACGATCATTTCTCCGATTGTGCTTTGATTTGACTGTATAATCTCGTATCTCGCGTTTCGAATTTTTCATGATAGTATTTAATTTAAAAAAATTATACACGAATCGCGGAGTACATGAGCCTATAAAATACAGCGCAAACAAAACGTACGTGATATAGGTATGTGCAACCATATCAACGATTATATCAATGAAGAAAAGATGACTTGAAACGGCGAGCTGACCCCGTGTGGGGGGATATTTGTAAAATCTTTAATAGCAACATAAAGGCCACTAATTTATACTCTCTAAAGTAGGATCTATTTTTTTGGGGGAGGGGGCGAAATATATACCGCATTTTGGATAATATTGGTCAAATTCTCGACCAGATTAGTATCCTCGGTGATGATGTAATTTCAGATTAATATCGCAGAATTAGTATTACAGTATCCCATGTAGGATTTGCCGAACTAGGCAACGTGGCCATTGTTTGGTGCGTTATCGCGTAACCGAAGTTTAGGCGCCTAAATTCGGTCAATATTCGGCCAAAAATCTTGTCACCAACATTGATGATTCCAATCAAGGCCGATATTTGGGTTAACATAGATGAACCGACTTTGGCATACGTAAACAAAGCCAATGTTTGGCCCAAGATTGGAGGTCCAACGCTGGCAGATTGATTTTCAACCATTGTTCGGACAACCATTGACTAACCGATCTTGGCATATTTAATTAAGGCCAATACTTGGCTTGAGATTGAAAGCCCAATACTGGCACATAAATTTTCTGGTTATCACCAACATTGGTGATTCAAATCAAGGCCGATATTTGGGTTAACATAGATGAACCGACTTTGGCATACGAAAACAAAGCCAATGTTTGGCCCAAGATTGGAGGTGCAACGCTGGCAGGTTGATTTTCAACCATTGTTTGGACCATTGACTAACCGATCTTGGTATATTTATATTCGTATACCCAATTATAAAATTACTTTTTTAAACTGAATTTGTTTCTTAAGATGATTTTTGGAAAATTATATATTTGCGCTAGTTATGACATATGTAGACAATATACAACATTTAAGGTAAAGGGGGGGGGGGGTTAGTGACACTGTTGCAGTTTCTAACACTGACGGTACATTTATATTTGTAAAAAATAAAGTTGTTGTCAAATAGAAAAAAAATTATAGGCAAATTAAAGAGCGTTTTTTTGCCGTTGATTATTGCACAGACACTTTTTTTTATGTTTCGTACTTAAATTACCGACAGTAAAATGAGGGACTCGCGCGTTTCAGTGGCTCTCGAACGGCATTCCTAGATGATACGTCTTAGTAGCAGCGAATGTAAAATTGCAGATTTTTAGTATCATGTAAGTATTAAAACGACATAAAAGTTATGTGACATGTTCAGCACGAACCACATTATCGATCAGATATAGTAATAGTTTATCTGTACATTAGTTTTTCTCTTAAATTCCCGATGTCAAGAAACTGCATCACGAATAAAGGTTATGTTTAGTTTCTGACACCGAATTTGTAATCTGTCAGAGAGAGTTGTAGAGAGTTTTAGAGGTTAACAATTGAAACGCCACTGAAACGCGCGAGTCGCTCATTAATACCTACGATATATATCGCGCCGCGGCTTACCTGGTCTCACCTCGCGGCTCATCATTTGTGCGTAATTATGGGTCGAACGGTGGCGAGAGAGACGTCAGGCGGCGACGGCGACGCTCGTTGCTCGTAAATACACGGCAGTGCGTCGCGGGCATTTCTGTCTCCGCTCGTTAAAACGTCGCCTTTTATTGTCGGTGCACGCAATGCAATTCCGCCGCGCGAACGCGACGGACACGGACTTCTTCGTAGAGATGGGCAGACGGTTCGTGAAACGTTCAATTGAACCGGTTCACATCAAGGAACGTTTGAGAAACGGTTCGTAAAAAAAGAACCGTAGTTCATTTCTGGCTCCCTACTCCCTCCACTATAGCATTATGGAGGATTTACATTTTACACTTGCGTCTGACGTACAACAACGATTCGACATCCAGTATGAATTGTGATTGGTTCTTACCTTCGGATCCAACCAATCACACTTAATTACTTAAAGCAGCTCAGTGAGCGGTTGTGCTCCTCGATGCACCCAACGTCTAGACTCTAAAGATAAAAATGTCACTAGCTAGAAATTCTAGACAACGAACTTTTCTATTAAATATCGAACAATCGAACGTCGACAACGTCGTACGTCGGGCGTCGCACGCGATCGGCGATTTGAATCCTCCATTAGAAATAATAGAAATTATAATCGGTTCTTGGCTTCTTGGTGCGTGCGTGCATTTAGCTGTCTCCAAGAACCAGCTATACGGCTATTATCCAGATTATCCTATCGCCAGCTAAGGGGACTCCCCGCTCACCTTGTTAGTCTTGTTTGGATAAAATTAAAATAATACAAATTATTTTAATCCACATAAAATCTTTCTAAGTAAGTAGGTACATATACTTATTTTCACTGACAATTTAATTAGGTTAGAATTATTATAATGTGCACCATTACATTTATGTATATTGTTTTAATATTTAGGCTTCTTGATGCGTGCATTTAGCTGTCTCCAAGAGCCAGCTATACGGCTATTATTCTATCGCCAGCTAAGGGGACTCCCCTCTCACCTTGTTAGTCTTGTTTGGACAAAACTAAAGTAATACAAATTATTTTAATCCACATACAATCTTTCTAAGTAAGTACATATACTTAATTTCACTGACAATTTTAGGTTAGAATTATTATAATGTGCACCATTACATTTATGTATATTGTTTTAATATTTAGGCCGGTATTCATAGTCTTCAAGACCGTCTTAAGTAACGTCTTAAGACGCTAACATGGCTCTGTGATTGGTTCATGACATCTTAAGATTGAACTTAAGACAGTCTTAAATATAACTATGAATACCGGCCTTAGAATAAACTTTTAAATGTAAACAGTCAATTTTATGATAATTATAATATGTATTGATCGATGACGTTTTTTATTATTTAGTAATTAATATTTTTAGATTTAAATGTCTTGGCCCCGAGGTACGAGCAACATTTGGTATCATTTTACCAAGATAGACAAAAAAGGACGATGTCGGTATTGCAAACAGGAGATATCAATGCCTGGAGGATCATCCACTGGGAACCTCAAAAGACATTTGAAAAATAAACATCCAACTGTGCAATTTTTGCGGGAAGATTCACCTTCAGCAGACATTCGATCGCGATCTCCCTTAGTTTCAACTGGATCTAGAGATGATCCTGATGATCCACTTGAAATTGATAATTCTGAGGTACGGACTATTTCTCAATCAGAGTTATCTGATCGTAACAGTCCCATTCAGGGACCTTCACAATCAAGATTACATGGATCTGAATTTTCATCTCCGATTAGACCTGCTACTTCCTCACATCCGAACTTAGTCTGTCAACAGTATTCAATAAGTAGATATGTTGATATTATTAAACCCGTACCGTTAAATAAAAGCAGATTAATTGACATTCAATTATTAAGAACGGTGTGTAAGGAGTATCAGCCATTTTCAATAGTAGAAGACGAAGAATTCAAGAAGTTTGTCAAACTTTTGTGCCCTAGTTATAGTATACCTAGTCGCAAAACATTGTCCAATTCTCTATTGTCTTCCATACACAAAGAAATTATAAGTAAAATAACTAGTCGATTAGCTGATTCACAAGCCATCTGCTTAACGTGCGACGGTTGGACAAATATCAATAATATAAGTTTTTATGCTCTTACTGCTCATTATCTCGACTCAAATACACGTCTTAAATCACATTTGTTAGAATGTTCAGAATTTAACGAGAGGCATACTGGTTCAAATATTTCTCAATGGATTCAAACAGTTTTGGAAAAGTTCGATATAGCTCATAAGATTTGTGCAATCGTGACTGATAATGCATCTAATATGAAATCTGCTGTTAATATCTTAAAACTAAAGCATATTTCTTGTTTTGCTCATTCATTAAATCTCATTGTACAAAATGCTATTGAGAAAAACATTAAAGATCTAGTCGAAAGAGTTAAAGCTATCGTGCAATATTTTAAACAAAGTAGTTTCGCTTTAGCAAAATTGCATGAGATGCAAAATAACATCAACAAAAACCATTTAAAATTAAAACAAGATGTGCCAACCCGGTGGAACTCCACTTTTGACATGTTAGATCGCTTTCTTCTTAATAAAGAACCTATTATTTCTGCTTTGGCATTGTTAGGGTATAAGAACACTTTGCAGCCAGATGATTGGGACTTAATGGAGCATTGTGTAAATATACTTCGAATATTTAACGAAATTACGATAGAAGTATCGTCAGAAAAAAATGTTTCCCTATCAAAAACTTCTGTTCTTCGCAGGGTAATGATTAGAAAAGTAAGAACATATTTAGAGGATAAAGCGCTACCATTAATAATAAAAAATTTGGCCGCAGGATTAATAGAAGGTTTGGCGGACCGATTTGGAGGAAGAGAAAAAAGTGATTTAATTGCTCAATCAATTTTTCTAGACCCCAGATTTAAAAAGCAGGGTTTCGGGGATGAAAGCAAGTTTCAGACAACATACCAAAGTTTAGTAGCGAGAATTAGAACCTGTATTGGCAATGATTCTTCACAATCCGTACCTCAACCTATTTTGGCAACATCTTCTTCGACAACCTCGGTCTGGGAAGAATTTGATGCCTCAATAAACCAGCTTCAAGGGACGCACAATCCCACTTCTGCAGTAATTGTGGAAATTGATAAATATTTGGCTGAACCGCACATTACTAGGACAAGCGATCCTCTGATTTGGTGGGAAACGAGAAAAATGTTGTATCCAAATTTATATAAAATAATGGTTAAAAAGGCTTTGCATCACTGCAACTTCAGTCCCGTGTGAAAGAATATTTTCTAAAGCAGGGCAAATTTGTAATGAAAAACGTAGCAGGTTGACGACAAAAAAAATAAGCCAAATTATAATCGTAAATCACAATATTGATTTATTATAATTTTTTTGAATACAGTATTGATATTTTATCTTTTAGACAAGACCTGTTAATAAGGTAAATAATAAGGTAATTAATAAGGTTACTTATAGTTAAGTCTATGAATATAATAATATTAAGTATCTCAAAACAATAAAGTTCAAATTAGTATAAAGTCTGTAATAAATACATGCTCAAATGTAAATTTTTTTGTATTTTGTAGAAAAAAATATGTTAGATAAAGAAAAAATTTTGCTATTTTTATAATCCTTTTCACCTATAACATTTATTTATTTAATATTTGTTTTTTCTGTATAAAAAAATCAAAATAAAAAAATAATGTGTGTATAAAAGTAGTGTGTATATACCGGTACTGGATCGGGAGCTCCGAGGGGGGGTGAGGGGGCGGGGAGGTAATCGAGGGGCGAGGGGGATGACGTCACGCCGGGAGGGGTGTCGCGTAAGGGTCGCGTAGGGTCCGCGGGGGAGAGGGGTGTCGCGTAGGGTCCGCGGGGGAGGGGTACCGCGTTAGGGCCGCGGGAGAGGTGTACCGCGTTAGGGGTAGGGCCCGTCGGGCGCCACCCGCCCGCCCGCGTTCGCGCTCGCTCGCTCTTACTTTAATTTAGCGGACACCCGTGTCCGAAGGGACGATGCAAATGTGGTTCGAGCCGCAATATTTCCATTGCTTGTCGTATTACTATTACATCAGCGCGGCTTCGGCCTTGACCGCCTGCACCACCACGACCACGATGAAACTCACGCAACCGCTCAATAAGGCGGTCTGTCGTGATAGGACGTCGAAGACGTACAATAATTTCCGGCACTGGCTCATCGGACACTAGCTCGGGCACTGGCTCGGGCACTGGCTCGAGTTCGGGCACTGGCTCGACTTCAGGCACGTTACCAAAAAATGGCTCCAAGTCCGGGAGGTTTACACCTTCACGAGGAGCCATGTATAGTGATCCAACACCTGCGAAAATTGATCATGCAGAATACGATGGCTCAGATTTGTTGACACTTATCGGCATTGAAACTGCAAATATAAAGCTGATTCTCTATGGCATTATTTCACTGCCGATAAGTGCCAACAAAGCAAAACTATCGTATTCTTAATGATTCAGTTTTCGCACCTCGCTATAGCACCACACACACACACACACACACACACACACACACACACACAAAACAAAAACTGATGACTAAAAAAATTTAAAAACGCGAACGACTTGCGCTATACAACCAGCGAGCGACAGTTGCAGACTGAAGAGAAATTGCGGGAAGAAACCTCGCTAGAACGCTCGCTCGCTCTGTAAATACGACACCATAACCGAATGGCGCCGTGATTCTTTCTACAAAGAGTCAAATATCGTAGTTTAGGACGGGCATATCGGTTCATCTTTCACGCCCGTAAACAAATCGCGTCTCGCACTACAGACGCGAGCGCCGATGTTCAGGCGAACGTTGCGTATATCGCTCGAGTGGAAAATAAAGTCGTACGTCGTGACCTGAAGAAAGACTTTATTTTTCTTTTACATATATATATTCATGCGAAGTGGATGGAAAAGGAGATATAAAATAAAACGTAACGTACGTATATGTTATACATTTATTCATGTTGATCTACTACATCAAAAGATTTCTCTCTCGATGCAGCATACAAAATGTCATCCATAGCATACGCTATGAGTTCACAATCTACAATTGACGTTAGGTCGTAATAGTAATTGCTGTGCAAGAAACTAACGGCGTCGCATTTTTTGGTAACACGATTTTTTTGTAGAATACTTGCAAACTCGATGAACTTCTTATCTGCCTCTCTCGCAAACTGATATAGCTCGAGGCATGCATACTCGACGCAGTGTTCGAGTTCAAAGAAAAAGAATATAGTTGCAGGTTTCACGTACAAATAATTATTGCGCGACGACAATTTTACAATTTTGTCGTCACGCATTTGTACAACTTCGAATATTAAGTCTTCTTGAACAGTCGGAATAGTCAGCGACTGACCGACAGCTGACTGCACGAGTCGCTCGATATCCATGCGTCTATCGATGAGCTTCCTCCACGTGTAATGAAGCATCGCGATTTTATTTCCTCGGTTGTCACCAAGAATTAATTCGACAAAAGAATCGTGTGGAGGTTTCAGACTGATGCTGACCCCAATGTCCAAATATTTGTAAGCTGTACGTGTCAATGCGTATCGTCTGTTGTGTATACGCACCGCACGACGCTCCAACGAAGTGCTGTAGAAAAAAAAAAACAAGATGAGTCTTAAAATAATAAAATTGGAAAAATTATAAAATAGGAGACTCTATAAATTAAACGAAACTTACTTGTTCTCACTCGATGGAGTTGCAGCTTCGGGAATCGGCACGTAATAATTCATGCGTGCGCCACCACTGTTGCTTCCCGCAGCGGAGTACATTTTTCACTCTCGGTTATGGCAAGTCGACCGTTTGTACAAGCGGCTGATACAAGACTGACCGATCGCATAAAATTAACGGAGCGTATACGCGGCAACACCCTACCCCTTTTTTAAAATTATGGTGGGGGATTAATGCTTCTAGAACGTATTCTGAGAAAAGGTGTTTATCAAGGTTTTGAGCGAACGTGTTGGGACATGTTTCACTGCATCATTCGGTTATGACGTCGCTTAAATCGAAGCGAACGCATTGTTCAGGCGGATTAAAGATAAAATATCCGCGATTAAATATCTGAGATAAAAAATGTTTGTCTCGATGATTTAACCGTCGCGGTGTCGCGGTCATGATAATTATTTTTAATAAGCAAATTTAAAGTACGACCGTATATAAGATAATAATCAATAATTAAAGGAAACGCCAAATTCGGTCGGGACTGGATATTGGTTGTCCAATAAATTCGTGAATTTTTAAGTACAAATTATCACTCTAGTAAACCACGCGCCGTTACTTACGGACTTAAACGTAGCCACAACTAAAGCTAGAAAGAGTACCTATTCTCACACAATTAAATTGAAAATTAATTTATACATATATTGTAAAATTAATTTAATTGTCCACTAACACTCGTTAGTATATTCGAAAAAGGACGGGATATGTATAGAAGGATATAGGGTAATAAAGAAAATGTTGCGAAAAAATATCACCCCAGCCAGGATTCGAACCTGGACCTCCCTGCTTTCCGGGCGGGCGTCTCACCTATTCGACCACTGAGGCATAGGTACACTGAGAATAGGTACTCTTTCTAGCTTTAGTTGTGGCTACGTTTAAGTCCGTAAGTAACGGCGCGTGGTTTACTAGAGTGATAATTTGTACTTAAAAATTCACGAATTTATTGGACAACCAATATCCAGTCCCGACCGAATTTGGCGTTTCCTTTAATTATTGATTATAATTATTTTTTTTCTAGAAAGACTTGTTTATCGGGGGTTTCGGTTAACGTTTCGGGACATGTTTCACGGTGCCATTCGATTATGGCGTCGCGGTGTATTGTTTCATCATTTTTTCTAGGAAGACTTGTTTATCGAAGGTTTCGGTTAACGTTTCGGGACATGTTTCACGGTGCCATTCGATTATGACGTCGCGGTGTCCTATGGTGTCCTCTTTATTGTTTACCGAGGCATATTTCACGGCACCATTCGGTTATAGCGTTGCGTATTATTTTGCGAGCGCCGAGATCAGGATGCTAGACGTTGTAGGCAAAATAGTGCGTAAGCAGAACGCAACGTCTAAGGGATATTACTTTTCTGCGACGCCATTCGGTTATGGCGTCGCGTATTACAAAGCGAGCGCCGAGGTCCGGCTGCTGGAATTTATATACAAAATAGCGCGTAAGCAGAACTCAACGTCTAAAGGATATTACCTTCCTGTAACTTATATGCTGAACAATAGATCTGATGACACTATGCAGTAGATGGAAGAAGAAGAAACGATACGTGATGCCCCAGGTGGAAGGAGAGAAAAAAGAATGATAGATGAAATATATAACGATGAATGAAGCGCGTCAGAGCCACAGTATATGATTTGGAAGTTTGCGCGTCAGTATAGTTCGCTTGAAAAAAAGTAAAGTGGGTACTCGATGGTTTGTTTTTTATGTGTGTGCAAAGTGTTCGGTGTAGAACACGATTTTTTATGAGAATCTACAAAAATGGAAATAGAGACAATAGACTTGGCTGAGTCGTCCGACGATGAGCGGATGGAAATAGAGACAATAGACTTAGCCGAATCGTCCGACGAAGAGCAGATGCAAATAGAGATAGTACGAGACCTACGAGTAGAATTAAATGAGTTGCCCGACGAATAGTTAATGGAAATTATAGACGATAATTTCGAGGCAATAGTAGATGAATCATCTGACGAAGAACACGCGTTGTCAGATGACAGTGACTACATCAGTGACCTTTCAGGAGAAGATCTGACGGAAACTGTTGAAAGGAGAATGCCTAGTGCGGAAATCCTTGCGCTGAACGGACGTACAAAGTGTTGCGCTATAAACTTTTATTATTCCACGGGTGGTGCCTTAGCCGTGTGTACCTCGTGTATGATCAGACTGGCAGACGCGGGTGTCGGAGACATGTATGCTGTTCGAGAGCATGTAACCGAGCTGCAAGATGCGATATCGGGAGAATCCTGCTCCAACTGCAGACTGCCGATGTACGTGATTTTCCCCCGCAATATGTGCCCCATTTGTACACGTTGAAAAAGACATTAACATGAATATGCTGAGAAGACGTTACTTACGTAGCCATGACGAGTACTATAGGAAGTGCTCTAAACGCAAAGGGGATGAGTTTTACGATATATTTTATATTTTATGGCAGCTCGAGCTGGATCCGCAAAGAGAATCGGAAGTACAACGAGCATCGCCGGTGCAGTGTAGCGACCATGAACTCGATATATGTGAAACTACTGAACGCATACGTAAACCGCAAGTCTATAGCTGCGCAATTACGTCTCCTTTTTGGTGGCCTTATCGCGTGAGCCGCGAAGTGTATACACGAATGCGGAATGAGTGTATAGAAGACGATCACGACTTTTACAGTGCAAAGGACATATATAAATGGACAATACAAATTTATAACAAGATCAAGTGTGGACACGCAGAGAGTTTATTCATTGACATTGATGCAGGTATTGGGAGGTGCATTAAATTGGTGGTGACGGACACCTCGCGATCTTTAACCTGTGCGTGTTTGAACGATCCTAGCCATACAAAAACGTTTTATAAAAGTTATGATGAGCGTCATAATTTTGATATCTTGCTGGAGACTTATAAAGATGTTACATGCTTCGATCCTCATCAGTTAACGTGTATGCGCTATCACATTCAAGAGTACAAACGATCGTGTGTACGGTGCGGTCGAGTCGCGTGCAAGTGCTCCGTAGAAGTGTGAGAGAGACGGCATAAAGTGCGCGCCTTTACGCGAGCAACATGGTGGACATAAGTCCTGGATGGAATGACTTTTTTAGGTATTATAAATTCTCTGCCGAATCACTTTTTAAAGATTGTTATTATGAACAAGATATCATCAATACTTTAGAGGGCAAAGAATATCTGGAAGAAGAAGAAACGACCGTGCCACGAGTATCACTGGTGCAGTTTCTTCGCGATCGCGAACTCGGTATACGCGGAACCAATGAACGCGTAGTCAGACAAGGAGTCGTTATTGAAACCGAGCCTCCAAATGACTGGCCTTACCACGTGAGACGGAAAGTGTATAAACGAATATGGCATGAGTGCGAGAGAGAGAAAGAAAAAAATGATCTGCGAGGAGAAACGGGTGTGCAACAATTATCACCGGTGCAGATTCTTCGCAATCGCGAACTCAGTGGACGCGTAGTCAGACAAGAAATTGTTAACGATAATCCTGAGCCTCTATGCTACTGGCCATATATTTTGAAACGTAAAGTGTTTGAACGAATGTCGTGTGAGTGGAGGAGAAAGCGGAAGAGAGAGGATGAAGGAAGATATACTCCCCCGCCAAATTATATAAAAGTAAACTTATATTTCTGGGCGCAAGGAATTTCTGACGATATTGAGTTTAATGGTGATGCTCTATACATTACAATTCCTGCAGGTAGTGGGAGGTGTGCCGAAGTGTTGGTGATGGACAACGTGCGTCCTTCGATAAAGTTCTACCATTGCAACGATTCTAAACGTACACAGAAAATACTTGAGAAATCGATATTTGATAACTATGACGCTTGGTTACTTTGGCAAAAGTGGCATAAATATGTCATCCCCTTCTTTCCTCATGATTTTGTGTGTATGCACTATCACGTTCAGGAGTGCGAACAAACATGTTTATGGTGTGATCAAGTCACGTGCAAGTGCTCCGTAGAAGTGTGTGATGTGATCTAATAAAAAATAAAAATTTAAAAGAAACGGTAAAAAACATGGAAAACCTCAATAACATTGCGTGCGAACTGTTGGAGCAGTTGCGCCAAGTCGCTACCTTGGGCGAGTATTTCACATGGGTACAGCGATGCGAGGAAACCGTTGAACAGCTCGAAGAGCACTGTCGCGTCAAGCGTCCGCGGTTCTTTCCCGGAAAAAGACATTCTTTGGTGTCGAATGTCAAATTACTCGAGAGTGCGAGAACTCAGTTAGACAGACGTTTTACACACAGCGATGGTGATTTGGTGGTCGCGGGCACCAGTAGTGGTGGCGGCAATAACGCGGAAAGACTCGTTTGGCGAGAGATCGATGCCGCGTTCAAAAGCCGTATACTGACCGGTGCGGTGATTAACACAGATTATATCGAACCGCGACAATTTTTGGTGGACGCTGCTAGTGTAGTGCTCGAGAAAGTGCAAGACGCTATACAAATACACAACAGCGTGAAAGTGAACACCGTGTTCAACGGTGAGTTTGTGACGGGCGATAAACGTGACAATAAGAGTATGAACACGAATAACTATGCCCTCTTTCGTACATCCGATGTACGCGAGTGGTACGAGCGACACGTTATCGAACCTACACTGGCAAAACTCGAGGAGTTCCAGGAGCGCGATAGCGGGTGGGCGCTATCGCGTATCCTCGATCTTACAATTAATATCAACAGGTACGATCCTACGCACGCGGGATGTCACCTGGAATTACCGCAAGGAATATTGAGGAAGAAAGCGGTGATTAACATCCGGTCCATGGACAATGCGTGTTTCGCGTGGTCGGTTGTAGCCGCGCTGTATCCAGTCGAAAGGAATGTGAATCGGGAATCTTCGTACCCGCACTATACGACCGTGTTAAATGTACAAGACATTGAGTTTCCTATGTCTCTGAAAGGAATTAGTACATTTGAACGACTCAACGACGTATCGATAAATGTCTACACCATCGAGGGACATGAAACGCTAACCGTTCTACCGATACGGCTCACCAACCGGAAGAGAGAAAAGCACGTCAATCTGCTGTACGTGCAAGACTCGCGAGACTACAACGTGGGGCATTTCGCGTGGATAAAGAACCTGTCCCGCCTTGTGAGCTCACAAATAAATAAATATGAACACAAGAAATACTTTTGCGATCAGTGAGTAATACATTAAACTGAAAAATCATAATATACGATATGTTATATTTTTTATATAAAAGATATATTTAAAAATTGCAAATTTTTTTTGCAGATGTCTACACTATTTCTACACGAACGACAAGTTGCAATTGCACACGGTAGACTGCAGTGAGATGAACGACTGCGCCATCCGACTACCGAGCGAGGACGACAAATGGCTGAGCTTCCGCAACTATAACAGGAAGGAGCGGCTTCCGTTCGTCGTGTACGCCGATCTCGAATGCACCCTGGAGAAGATGGACGCGGATGAGAGAACGTTGACGTACGCATATCAATGCCACGAGGTATTTAGCATAAGATACTACGTGCAGTGCTCGTACGATGACGCGTTATCTACGTATCGGTTTCACCGCGATAAAGATTGCGTCGCGTGGTTCGCCAACGAACTCGAAGAAATAGCGCATCGCGTAAAGGGTATTTTATCCTCCAATGTCCCCATGGAAACGCTCTCGAAAGAACAGTGGCATGCATTTCACAGCGCGACGCACTGCCACATTTGCGATAAACCGTTCGCACCGGACGACGAGCGGGTACGCGATTATTGCCATCTGACCGGCCGTTACAGAGGTCCCGCGCATTCAAACTGTAATCTCAACTATAAAGACTCATATGTCATTCCCGTAGTTTTTCACAATTTATCTGGCTATGACGCACATTTTATCATAAAGGAAATAGCTGCCGCGTTCGAAGACTCGATCGATGTACTACCGTTAACTAAAGAAAAATATATTTCATTCACGAAAAACGTTAAAGACACCGCCAATAAATCAGATTCGCGAAACAATATAAAGTTACGGTTCATCGATTCGTTAAAATTTCTCAACACTAGTCTCGAAAAATTGGCATCCTTCCTCGATAAGGACAAATTAAAAATTGTACGTTCAAAATTTTCCGAATTATCAGTCCACGATTTAGAACTACTGACGCGAAAAGGTGTTTTTCCTTACGAATACGTGGATTGCGTGGACAAGTTGCAGGACACGCGTTTACCGCCGCGCGAATCATTTTACAGTTCATTGGTCGGTGACACTGTATCCGAGAGTGATTACGCGCACGCCGTGAACGTTTGGCAGCGGTTCTCCGTTCGAACCTTGGGCGAATACAGCGATCTGTATTTAAAAACAGATGTTTTGTTATTGGCCGACGTTTTCGAAAATTTTCGTGACAGTTGCATCAAAAGTTACGGACTAGACCCCGCTTATTACTACACATTGCCAGGTTTCACATGGGACGCCATGTTGAAGCATACTCGCGTAAATTTCGAACTGCTAACCGATATAGATATGGTAATGTTTATCGAACGTGGTATTCGCGGCGGTTTGAGTCAATGTTCAGGCAGATACGCGCGAGCCAATAACAAGTACATGCAGTCGTACGATCCATCGAAACCATCGTCGTACCTCATGTATTTCGACGTACACAACTTGTACGGTTGGGCAATGTGCCAACCATTACCGTACGCCGATTTTCGATGGGTCGAAGACGTTTCAAATTTTGATATTAGCGCGATCGATACGAATTCGCCCACAGGTTATATTCTCGAGGTCGATCTGGAGTACCCTCAGAATAAACACGACGCGCACGCTGACCTACCGTTCTGTCCGACGCGCGATAAGCCGCCAGGCGCGCGGCAGGCCAAGCTCCTTACGACTGTGTGTGATAAGAAGCGCTATGTCATACACTATCGTAACCTTCAGCAATGCATGCGCCACGGCCTTCGAGTTATAAAAATACATCGCGTATTGCAATTTGCTCAATCTCCATGGCACCGCGATTACATCGAATTAAACACTCTGTTTAGAACGCGCGCGACAAATGATTTCGAAAAGAATTTATATAAATTGATGAATAATGCGGTATTCGGAAAAACGATGGAGAATGTGCGTAATCATGTAGACGTAAAATTATTGACTCATTGGAAGGGTAGATACGGCGCGGAGGCAATGATCGCTAAACCAAATTTCCATAGCAGGAGTATTTTTTCGGAAAATCTGGTTGCCATAGAAATGCGTAAACTCGAGGTGAAATTTAACAAACCTATCTACGTAGGCATGTGTATCCTCGACATATCTAAGATATGTTTGTATGAATTTCATCACGAGTACATGTCTCCTCTGTATAGCAACGAGTGTAAAATTATGTACACGGACACGGACAGTTTGATCTACCATATAGAGTGCGAGGATGTGTACGAGAACGTGAAACGTGATATCGCTAGATTTGATACGAGCGATTACCCGGTCGACAACGCGTACGGTATACCGCTTGAGAACAAGAAGGTGCCGGGCTTGATGAAGGATGAAAATAACGGCGCGATCATGACCGAATTCGTGGGACTCAGGGCGAAAATGTACGCCTTGCGAGTCGATGGCAAAAAAGACACTAAGAAAGCAAGAGGTGTCAAGAGTAACGTCGTAGCGCGTACTATAACGTTCGACGACTACACGCGGTGTCTGAACGATGAGGTTGAAATGACTCGTCGCCAGTCGTGTATAAGATCGAAATTGCATCAAGTGCGTACAGTGTCCGAGACGAAAATCGCTCTGAGTCCGTACGACGACAAACGATATATCTTATCGAATTCGACCGATACGTTACCGTGGGGGCATTATCGAATACCCTTGTAACGTAATGTATGTATGTATGTATGTATGTATGTATGTATGTATGTATGCAATATAACGTATAACGTAACGTATAACGTAACGTATAACGTAATGTATAACTTATAACATAACGTATAACGTAATGTATAACGTAACGTATAACATAATGTAAGTATATATGTATGTAATGTATGAAATAAAACGTTTTATATTGAAGATGATATTAATAAAGATATTGGATGTATGTATGCAACATTTTTATATTGGATGGGATATTAATAAAGATATTGATTTAATATTTCATATTTCTTATATGTATTTCAAATTTCATTTTCTACATATTTATTTCCTTAAAATGTATTTTATATGTATTACATTTTTTTATGTATTTTTTATACAGTAAAAATAAATGTCTTTATATATTAAATCACGTTGTCCTTGTGTATCCATGAATTGTGCGATCCATCGAATCCCAACCATTTCACATAAACCTCGTCACCCCTCTTGCGAAGTACTTTCTCCACGAGATACACGTCTGGATAAACCGCGCGATGCAGCTCATGCTCGTAGAATCCTCCGGTGACAGATTTTCCTCGATAGTCCTCGAGTAGATAGGTTACGGGATTAGTACGCTGTACTTTAACAATTTTAAAAACCTCGGTGGTCCAATTCGGCGTGTAACCTTTCTCGAAAACAGTCTTGTACTTGCTGACGCGTACCGGGTCGCTTACTTTGAACTTTGCCGGACCTGCGATCTTTATCTCGCTGTACACCGTGTTCAAGAGTCTTTCGGCGATCGCGGGAGTAACGTCGACGGGCCGCACGCCGATCGTTCGATGCTTGCGCGCGTTGTAATCCGACACGAGTCGAGGCAACGCGTCGACCCACTTGTAAGTCCCATTGAGCGTAAACATCTTCCACATGTCATTCTTTAACGTGCAATCAAATCGCTCGACGACCGATGCCTTCATCACCGAATATGTGGAATAATGATTAATGCCGTGTTTTCTCACAAGACGTTGCACGTCGGCGTTGTAAAATTCCTTCCCCATATCGGTTTGCAAGTTTTTCGGGCACCTCTTGCTGTCTCGAATTATTTTAGCGATAACGTCAGCTGTCTCGCTTCCGCCTTTACTCTTGAGCGGCACGGCCCACGCGTACTTGCTCAGCACATCGATGACGGTAAGTATGTAGTGGTAGCCTCTGTTGAAACGCGAGTAAGGACGCATCTCGACGATGTCAGCCTGCCACAGGTCATCGTACCCACGCACAATGACGCGGCTTCGGGGAAAATTTCTTCTCGCCGGTGAGTGCAGTTCCTCGACGAGTCGTCGCTTTTCGATATTTTTACGTCCATCGGATTTTGACGGTCATGCTTTTTTTTAACGGTGCGTAACAATACACGCAAAGAAATTATATCTCACTTTTTTAAACCAATCAATAACCGTTTATTTCCGTTCCTTGTCGCTCAATAGCGGTTCTTTGTCATCGGCTTGTCGTCTGTTTCTGCTCATTAACCGTTCACAGCCGTTCCTGAACCGTTCGTAACCGCTTCTGAGCCGTTCATTGGTCGTTTGATAACTGCTCGATGACCGTTCCTGAATCGCTCGTCGCCCTTCGTCGTTGTCGTCATTGGGCAACCTTTCGTAACCTTTCCCGGATCGTTTGCCGCTGTCCATCGTTATTCAGGTTTCGTCGATCGAAAGATATGTGCCTCGAGCGCCTCTCGGTTCGCGTCCAACACGGCTTGCGTATCTCGTTTGAGCGCGATCAGATTCGTTTCGATTTCCTCCAACTGATCTCTCAATATTTTAACTCTATCTCTCAGAAGTCTAAGATTCGTTTCAAATTCAGTCTCCAATTGCGCTTTACGATACTTCTCGAATTCCGCTTCTTCTCTCAAACTCTTAACGCTCTGTTCTACGTACTGTTTATTAACCGCATCGCCGTCAGCCTCCGGTTGCGCCACGCGACGAATCTTGCGCGACTTTGCGTCAAAGTCCGTAGCAGTGCGACACAGAGCGTTATCGCGCACGAAATTTCTCATTAATCCACTCCACTGATGGTACGATACGGCGTTCGACACGTCTCTGCTCTGCTCGAATATACCAAATTTGTTAATCGGCATTTCGACGCTGATTGAGCGGCTCGCTGCCGCGCGGCTCAATTTATAATAAGACCGGCTTCGCGAAGTTCCTCGATGATCGACAGGATCTCGTTGTCGTGGGCATTGTTGCCAGCGTGGCGCGAAGCGTCGAGCAATCGTAGACGATCCACCAGCTCGTTGGGGTCGTCCCAGTGCACGTAATCGATCTTATTGTCGGTCAGCGTCATCGCGCGAGGCGCGATTAATCCCTTTCCGGATCGTTTCTTCATGGATGCAGGTGGTATCAACTTCTGGATTATCTTCATGTACTTGTCCCCACTTTACTCGCCCGAGAGGATCGTGATTGAATCTATGAGTGCTCGTCTCAAACAGGATATTCTTGTACTTTTGCATATCCTCCTCCGTGTAAATGTTTTTATCAGGCTTGTTTTTAAAGATCAACTCGTAAATACCGGGTGTGCCAATGTAATGTACGTTGCCGATATATATGTTATCCATGCTGTTTACCTTGAAACGTTTATTGCCGAGCATCATCATTCCATCGTTGCCCAGATAAACACCATACACGGTATCTATATCGTTCTTTGGTTTGGCGCTCATAAGAGCACCGATGTACTCTTGGCCCAATGGACCCAAGGTATCGTGCAACGCTTCTCGACCCTCCGGCGTTTCCAACTCCTTTCGAATAGACGTCGCGAGCTCTGAGTCGTCCGTGAGTTCGAAAACAGGTATGTTTTCGGGTAATTCGAACTTTATTGTAGGCTGCATTTTTCTCGCCGTTACGTATGGTGGAGATGATATCGGTGGAGATGAGGTTGTCGATGTAGAGGTTATCGGTGGTACACCCAGTAAAGCTTTCGATCGTTTCGATTGGCTAGATTTACGCGGCACCTGCGGGTGATCCGACCATTTTCTCTTTCTCGGCGTCGCATTCTTGGAAAACGTTTCGATCTCAGCGTCGCTCTCCGGCTCCTCTTTCTTCACCGCGGTCGATTTGTCGGCGATCTTTTGCAACGGCTCGATGAGAGGCTTAAAGTGCGTGTCCAACTCAATGTCCTTTTCGATCCTACCGGTCTTCATAGCGCGAAGTTTCTTGCGAATCGACTCGATCGTTTTCGCAATCTTATTCGCTACCTTCTCACGTTCGCGGATATCCATGCTCTTGTCGATCGCAGCCATCGCGGAAATACGGAAATACGTGATGCTCTCTCCGACGTTTTACCTTGACGATGTACCGACGACAACTGACCGCTTTTGCGGTATCTCGAACATGTTAAATCCTTTTCTGTATCGGCCATTGTTGAGCGAGCTGTCCTTGTCTATCACTACGAATCCGTACTTGCGCTGCCAACATTCGCTGCACAGCGCGCTGAATTCATCGTACGACATGTCGGTATTCACGTGATCGTTGTACACGTGTTTCAGATTGGTACCATCCTGTTTGAATAGTGCAAATCGTAGAGCCACAAGTAAACCTTTTACATGACAGAAATGTCCTAGCATTGCGCTATGTTCAGGCCATGTTTCGTTACGAAGACACATTAGTGAGATGCCCGGGTCGCAATGACAACATTGACATTGTCAGTATTGTCGCAAGGTTGCTTGCGGCAGGCCTGCACCCCCCGCATCGTCCGAATCAAGGTGTAGGACGTGGTTGGGGCGATTTCGTCAACAATACTTTGCTGCAGGACATTGCCTACTTCACCCGATTTCCCGCTCCCGGTCGTGGTCGAGGTCGAGGTGGTGGTGGTGGTGATGCAGTGCAGCGTGACATTTTTGACAGGATTGGAGCGCTAAATAGAGATGCAGGTGGTCGTGCAGGTGGTCAAGGCCGAGGCCGCGCTGAGATGATGCGGCAAGTACTGCAACGATTGCAGCTCGAGCGTCATCCCGTCGGGCGCGGACACGGGCGTCCGACAAATTAAGGTAAGAGCGAGCGAGCGCGAACGCGGGCGGGCGGCGCGGGCGGGCGGCGTGGGCGGGTGGCGCGGGCGGCGGCGGCGCGGCGCCCGGCGGGCCCTACCCCTAACGCGGTACACCTCTCCCGCGGCCCTAACGCGGTACCCCTCCCCCGCGGACCCTACGCGACACCCCTCTCCCCCGCGGACCCTACGCGACACTCCTCTCCCCCGCGGACCCTACGCGACACCCCTCTCCCCCGCGGACCCTACGCGACCCTTACGCGACACCCCTCCCCGCGTGACGTCATCCCCCTCGCCCCTCGATTACCTCTCCGCCCCCTCACCCCCCCTCGGAGCTCCCGATCCAGTACCGGTATATACACACTACTTATAAATAAACCAAGATTTTTATCAAGAAAAAAGAACCGATGAACCGTACGAAAGAACCGACTCACTTTAGGGAGTGAACCGAATCCGAACCGCTCACTGAGATGAACCGTTTTGCCCATCTCTACTTCTTCGACACGGCGCACACCACACCACCAACACCGCCAAGCACACCGACGAGCACACGCATTCACGCGCGACGATTTGCGGCACACACTCGACCTCGACGGCGAGACCTGTCGTCGTCGTCGTCGTCGTCGTTGTTGTTGTTGTTGTTGTCGTCGTCGTGCGTCTCGCGGGGACGGAAAACGCGCGGAAAAGCGACGGGGCCCGCGCGGGAGGGTGACGCACGACGCCGCCGGCCAGGCCGTGTGATGATTGGTGACACGCGCTTTCGTTGTTTCTCGCGCCTCCCGCCCGCCCACTCCCCGTGTAAACGGCCACCGCATGAGTGTCAGAAACTGCACACTCGTTTGTGTCAGAATCTGCGACTGAGCGGCTTCGGTACAGTGTCAGAAACGCATGTAATAACAAGCATTATTAAAATAATTATTTATTTATTAGATCTAAATGATTTAACTAAAAATATGGGTGAATCTTACTCAGAAAGCTTTAATGCACGTGTTAAAATAAATTCGTTTTGGGTTTGACAATATATCGCGTTCGTAAATAATAGAAAACTAGGGCCGCTGTCCTAAGATTTTATACGAGCGTCTTCCCCTGGAAGAAACCGCGAGAACGCAATCGGGGAGACCTGGTAAGTCGCGTAGTAACGTTCCCGCCAAGGTGGAAACACCGCCGACGAAGTACGCTCAGCGAACGTCTTCTCCGGGAGCAAACCGGTCAGGCACGCTCCGGCGAACCTGGGACGCGACCGACAACCGGTCCCGTCAAAGTCCGGTGAACGCGAACCGATCGTCATATCGGGACGTCATGTCCGAGGACACCGACGCGGAGAGCGAAGTTGTTGACGCGGACATCTTCTCCGGGAGCAATTGCGCGCGCCACTCACAGTTGCACCTGGTACGCTCTCCGACGGCCTCCCGTCGAACGGGCATTGCCGTGAGGTTATTTCGAAACCCGGACGTCTTCTACGGGGACGCGCGAGCGACAGGCGAGCGGCGAGCCTCGGGGAAGCTCCCCGGGTATCTTCCGTCAAAGCAGGAGTAGCACGAGCAGAGAACGAGACGGCGACGTCCTCCCCGGGAACAAATTACTTGGGTATATCTACCAAGTACTAGGAAACGGTCCTCGACCATTCCCGTCGTCAACGCGACGACGGAGGCCGAAAACGGCACATGGACATTATCTCCGAGAATATTCGAGTACTCGGAGTCTACGGGGTCTCGGGGAGTACGGCGACGACCTTCACGTCGGCGCCGAGCCGATCCGAGTGGAAATCGACTCGTGGACGTCTTCCACGAGTACAATCTGTTCTATCGCGTGTACTAGGAGTAGGGAGGCGCGACGATGACCCCCCGTCGACGATGCGCGATCGCAGACGAGAATCGATACGTGGACATCCTCCACGGGGATAAACGTGCCCAACGTGAAACCGAGTGCCGGTGAGATTGGCGGCAGCCCTCACGTCGACGCGTGATCATTGTAAGCAAGGAGCGATACGTGGACATCTTCCACGGGAACAAGCGTGTTCTTTGCGCGTACCGAGTAGCGGAGAGCGCTCGGACGACTTTCACGTCAACGTACGATTGTTAGTCAAGAAAATTGTTATGCACACTAGGATACGATCCGTGGCGCCCTGGGAGGCGTAACTGAGGCACCACGCGGATAGGAAATAGGGAACGACATGATTACTATGTAAGCGCAAATTAAAAAACGTTTATTTTATATGGTATATTGCAGGCATTGTTGTTAATGGAAGATTCTAGAAGACGAAAATAGAGTTATTGATTGAAAATTAAATTACGCAGTTAGCAACACGGAACGTGCTAGAACCTTCCATATCACGCTGTTTTCGCGTGCATGACGATACGAACGGAGAGATTGCGTCAGCCGCGAGTATCGGCTGTTCGATCTGCGCATGCGCGAGGCCCATCTTGGGCCGGGTTGCGAGCGGAACATCGAGGTCTTTCGCCCGGGAGCAGTTATAGCGTGCGGACGTGCTATTGACTCTCATATAAAACAGGGGTTAACCCGCGAGCGGCGCGTAATCCCGCAAGTCATAAAGTCGTTCAGTAGTAACGCGAGTGATGTTAATAATAACCCACACAGCACAGGGACATTCTGAGAACGATCTGAGAATATCACAAAAGTATATTGCGATATTCTGAGAACAATCGCATTACGTACTGCGATAGACGCAGTACATTCTACGAACGTTCGAATGTCCGGGGTACCATCTCCCATAGAATTTCGCAGGGACGTCTATAGTTTGAGGGCAGTATCAGAAAATGATGAAAACGGGAAGATTTCAGTAGATCACTTATGCACGCACACATGCGCAGCCAGGCGCACGCGCTCACATATAGATTAGGTTAGGTTATTAATTTCATAATTTTACTTAATCATAAAGTAATGTTTTTATTTCTTAGTATTTATTACAATATAAATTGATGTTCTCATTAATGTAAATTAATATGTGTAGTATATAATTAATAATAATATGTGTAGTATATATATGGAGGGGTTACAGCCATAGTGTAAGTCACTTTTCTCAACCTATCGAGTTGATTTGAGTTCATAGATGCAGTCTACACATGCGGAGATATGTTTAAAGAAAAAAAAGTGATCAACAAATTGACTTACATCATCACTATGGCTGTAACCGTATATCTTATGATCTTATACACTATACAGAGCATCGTGTTTGTTTTATCGCAAAGCCCGATCTACAATAAGGTTTTAAGCGCAGTAGCAGTACATCGTAAGATTAATAATATAATTAATAATGTGTAGTGTATATGGAGAGGTTACAGCCATAGTGCAAGTCACTTTTCTCAACCTATCGAGTAGATTTGAGTTCATACATACAGTCTACACATGCGGAGATATGTTTAAAGAGAAAAAAGTGATCAACAAATTGACTTACATCATCACTATGGCTTTAACCCTATATCTTGTGATCTTATACACTATACAGAGCATCGTGTTTGTTATATCGCAAAGCCCGATGTACAATGAGGTTTTAAGCAGGTTTTAAGCGCAGTAGCAGTACATCGTAAGAGACCGGTTTTTCTAATGTGATACATCGTAGCCATTTTTAAATTGACAGTCCCCACCGGCGTGATTTCGAGGCCAATACCCTCATAGAGTTTAAGCTAGTGCGGACCCCATCTCCAAAAAGAGAGTGCCAGCACCCACTGGCTTAAACTCTGAAAATCTCGTCAATGCGGACTCTGCCATTTTAAGATTGACAGTCCCAGCACCCATCGGCGTGATTTCGAGGCCAATGCCCTCATAGAGTTTAAGCTAGTGCGGACTCCATCTCCAAAAAGAGATAGTCCCAGCACCCACTGGCTTAAACTCTGAAAATCTCGTCGATGCGGACTCTGCCATTTCAAAATTGACAGTCCCAGCACCCACCGGCGTGATTTCGAGGCCAATGCCCTCATAGAGTTTAAGCTAGTGCGGACTGTATCTCTTTATAGTTCCAGCACCCACTGGCTTAAACTCTGAAAATCTCTTCGATGCGGGCTCTGCCATTTTTAAACTTTTTTACTATTTCCTTACGATCTACACTGTTCTACTGCGCTAAAATCAGCTAAAACCTCATTGTACACCGAGCTTTATGTCGAGTTTAGCAAATTCCTCTGTTACATTTTTGCAGAGTATTATAAAACGGAAATATTTACTTGTAAATAAAACGCATTGAAAAAACGCATGTGAAAAAATACTAAAAACAAAATTAAGAATATGTTATACGTGAGGTAGAAGAGGCATCTGTTCATTTTTGTCAAAATAAAAAGTATTGAAAATAAAAGAAACATTCTTTGCAAAATAAAAAAATCTTGAAAATACAGATGCTTAAGCAAGAGATCGACGGCACCTTTTTTTTTATAAAAAGCTACCTATGTCAATGACGTTCTTCGGGTTCTTCAGGCTCTTCAGGTTCGTCAGGTTTTTCAGGTTCGTTATTTTGAACCTGATCTCGTTGGTTTCTTCCTCTTTTCTTTTCTCTATCTCGATCCATGCGTTCTTTAGCATGTGTTAACCATATTCTTATGGGATTAGAAATCTCTTCATCCTTCACAGATGCATGTGCGTTTCTTATCACACCTGCAAAAACAACAAATTTTTATATTAATTCATTATTTATTAGTTAATAAAAGAAATATTTTTATCACAAGTTTGTAATATTATGTGACTGCAATTAATAAGTATAAAAGTTCATTTCATTTCTCTAATACACGTATATAAATGTGACAATTAGTTGAGAAATATTAATATATCTATATTACACAAAATGTTAGCATGTAATAATAGTAATAAGAACGGAACAATTGTTTTTCAAAATTTTACTTACTTAGAATTACTTTGCACAAGTTCAGTTTTGAAAATTTGCCTTTTTTTTGGCACCTTGCCAACTGAACAGCACCGCAACTTCATTTGAGACTATTTGTCTCATTAAACATAAACACGAATGTTTAACATCTTGCCCTGTTAATCGTGCTAATTGTTTGATCTAGAATAATTTCAAATTATTATTATTATTATTATACCTATATGTTCCAAACATGAGCAATGAAAAGTGTAGCTGTTTAAGTAATTCTTTTTTCGAGGTATCACGTAAGCAAAGTAGAGGGCAATTTGTATTATACTTTTTTCAAGATTTAGACACAAACGTATATATATATATATATATATATATATATATATATATACACATAGATTTACGACAATTACTTATGCTAAATGTGCATGAAATATTATAGATATTTGTACATTATAATTTATTTTTTTGTTGGAAATATTTTATATTTGTTTATTGCAAGTGAAACCGTAAACTCGTCTGTACTTCTTTCGCTCGTATGATTCGAGTCGCGACAAAAGAATCGCGACGGCGGTTGACGATTCTGCGTCTATATGCAGATACGTCGCTGTCCACGCGAAGCTGCGGAAGCTGTTGTGATATTTGTCACTGACAGCGTATAGTGCTTCGTATACAGATAGTGATTGAATTAGTGAAAATGGGGAAAGTGTACGATGCGAAGCATCGAAAACTGTCCGGTCACAGATATTCTAGGAAGAAGCGAGGGAAACTGTATCAGAAAAGGTTGGTTTATTTATGTATCGTACTGTGAAGGAAATGTTTTAACGTTCACGAATAAATTATTGTCTTATCGAAAAGGAGTTACTTACATGAGGTTTTAAATAAGTAGTGCGCGCTTTGCATATTTTTGTGTTTAACTATTTATGTATAAAGTTTATAAGAAATTCATATAATTATAGCTTACTTTTTTCTATTCATTATAGAGTACGACGTTAAAACAATTCCATTAATGTCACACTAATTGAAATGTTATTATAAGGAAGTAAAAAGTGATACTGAAATGAATTGAAAGAATAACTTATACAAATATAATTACAAGACATATGAAATGAAATGTGCTGGAAAAATTGAACAATTATAACTGTTTTAAAGCTTTTTACTTAACTGTATTGTTACAATTAATTGAAAGTATATAATTATAAAAATTATAATATAATAATGAATTTGTAATAATTTGGCTGAGTACTGTGTGCTTTGGTTGTCTATTCTATCTTCTTTGAAGGAATACAAATTTTTTCCTAATAAATTGTATCAGTATCACTTATTGTAACTTGGATATGATAATGTATACGTTATTTTTTGCAAAGAGAGTGTTGTGCATTTTATTTGCCAAATGTAAAAATTGAATAACTTACATTCATTGTATCAATTTTATAATTGATAATGTAAACTTGTACTACCATTACCGAAACATTTTGTATATCGTTATGAAACACCGTTAAAGTAAATTATAATTATTCATTTTTTATTACTTTGCAATTATTGATGTAATGACTTGTATTCCACAAAGCCAAAAAGTATAGAAATAATTGATGATGTTTAGTAATTCATTTATTGATACATACATAGATTCTTATAATCAATCATCAATTTTTGCAGCAACTTCACGCTAGTAATAAAGAAATGCATGACACTCTCATAGGTAACATTGAGAATCTTGTGATTGATTACTTTATAAAATCATTTCTGACTTTATTTAACATCTATTTATAACCGAAGCATTATTACATTAAAATGCAGAAGGAGTTTCACACCTTTAATTATTTAAATGTAATAATACTTTGGTTATATAAATACATTTTAAATGAAAATTACAGGTCGTAATTGTAGAAAGTTATTATTCATTATTATTTAATGTGAATACAATAATTTGAAATGTCAGTCGAACATGTACATTTAAAGTATAAGTATCACTTTTTATAAATATGATTAATTTTTGCAATGTAATAATGAAGTGGTATTATTTTGAAATAATGACGTTACAATTTGTGTATAAAGTAGTTATTAAATGCACTGTACAGCTACTAACATTTACAATTTTCTTTACATACCTATGTGTAACTGACAAATATTATATTATAATAATGAAAGGTGTATTTGATTGAGTAGTGATTGAGTAATTTACACACAATGTTAGTTGAAATTGTGTATAGGTTTAATAATCAATCAAATACACTTTTCATTGTAATAATACTTGTCTTATAAGTAGGTATGCAAAGATTATCGTTGATATTTATAGCTGTAGAGTGTATTGAATTCATTACTTTGTACACAAATTGTAATGTCATTATTTTAAACTAATAGCACTTTATTATTACATTGCAAGAATTGATCATGATATTTAAAAAGTGATACTTGTACTTTAAATGTACATGTTCGACTGACATTTCAAATTATTTTAATACTTGGTTTACTAATAGGCACTAAATAAAACTTGTACATGATAATGTAGCTATACAGTATTCTAAAAGTTAGAGAACAGGTAAAGTTAAAGTAGTCCTTTTTGATTATGTAACACATTTTATGCATATTATGTGTATATACATATATATACAGGGTGCTTCAGAAATAGGTGGCCAAACGAGAGCATATTCTACTCACTAAAAGGATGAAAAAAAGTCATACAACCTTGGGTCCGAAAACGCTTCTTCTTTCAGTTATAATATTCACTACATGTATGTTCGAGTTCATGAA
Source organism: Leptothorax acervorum (assembly GCA_035220615.1). Classification (NCBI taxonomy): domain Eukaryota; kingdom Metazoa; phylum Arthropoda; class Insecta; order Hymenoptera; family Formicidae; genus Leptothorax; species Leptothorax acervorum. Next base: position 57,441 of record JASTWQ010000293.1, read on the forward strand.
AACTGTATAATAGGGAAGCTCAACGTCTCCATCGACAAATGTTTTGTCAAAAACGATCTCAAAAACAATGTCCTGCTAAATTAACTTTATTTTTATCCACTTACTTACCTCAGCTTTTTATAAAATGTTTAAAACTTGGAAAGAAAGCGTTTCCGAACCCATGTTTATATGACTTCTTTTCATTCTTACAGTGAGTGGATTATGCTCTTTTAAGTTTGGCTATTTTGAAGCACCCTGTAAATATGTATATATGGGGCATTCCATACCAAGTTGACCTAGGTCTGACCCTTGACCTCGCGGATTTAGTTGATGTTCTTTTTATGTTATTGTTCGAAATCTAAAATGCACTCACATTTTTGTTAAATATTTTAAAATACATGTAATTTACTTATAATTTTTTAAATCAAACATATCGTTGGCCACAATTCAAAAATCAGAAAAACTTAATAATTTTTTGTCAAATATCAAAATTTTTAAGCCTTGACCCAGAGTGCGTTGGCGTCCGCTTGTATATTTTTTTGACCTTTTTTTTGAAAAGAACATTTTTAAAAAAATTAGAAACGGAAGCCAGTCCACTGTAGGCTGTTGCTTTAACATTTTTATATATTTACAGGAATTTTGCAAATTTTTTCATATTTTGTCGACGCGGTTATTTGTATGATTTCAAATAAAAACAATTGCGTTGGAAAAATTTGAAAAACTGTACAAAAATCCTGTTATATACATAGAAAAACGTTAAAGCAACAGCCTACAGTGGACTGACAATGAGTTTTGTTTCTAATTTTTGAAAGTGGTTCTTCCGAAAAAAGGTAGGAAAAAATACAAACAAACGCCGGCCCACAGTGGGTCAAGCCTTACAAATTTTGATATATGACAGGATTTTTAAGAATTTCTTGATATTTTCAATTTGTGGGCAACAATGTTGGTTTTAAAGAATTATAAGTAAACAAATTTATTTTTAAAAATGTAAACAAATCGGAGTGCATTTTGGAGTTGGACCAATAACATAAAAAATCACCGCCCAAGTCCGACAGGTCGAAGGTCAGACCCAGGTCGATTTGGTATGGAATGCCCCATATGTACAGGGTGTCCCATTTTTACCTAGACAGAAATACATATATTTCGGAAATTCAGCTTTATCCAAAAAAGTGTCGTAGACAAAATTTTTAGGATAAAAGATCTACTTACTGACCGTATCAGTTTCACTATGGATTTGCGTTTGCAAGGTCAGATCAAGATCACCTTCATTCTTTTTAATAAAACCAATATTTTTTATTGCATATTCTTGTAGCCCTTGTCAAGCCATTTTGAAAACACTATAATAAAGCAGTCGTTCCTTAATAATTTTCTGATATTGTCAATTTTGTTGTAATATTTTTTATTTAAAACATGAAGTATCTCGCAAAGTATTCACTTTTCGATGACTTTACCTTGATACTTTAATACGTAGAATAATGAGAGGAATAGTAATATTGATTTTTACACTTACAATTCTGTAAATGCGTCTACAAGATGCAATCAAAATTTTTGAAATAATTTTTTCAGTTTTTTTACAACACTCGATTTCTTTCATTATTGTACGTATTAAATTATCATGTTGAAGTCATCGATAAGTGATTACTTTACAAAATATTCAATGTATTACATGACAAATATTATGCCAAAATTTAAAATATTGCAGGAAAATCGTAAAAAAAGAGAGCTTTATTATAGTGTTTTGAAAATGTGTGGACGAGGGCTACAGGAATATGCAATAAAAAATATAGGGTTTTATTTAAAAAATTCAAGGTAATCATGACCTGACCTTGGAGACGCCGCACATGGTCAAGCTGATAACGTCAGTAAATAAATCTTTTAAACCGTACAACCTTTGTTTAAAACATTTTTTTCGATAAAGCCTAGTTTCTGATATTTTGCTGTCTAAGTTAACATGAGACACCCTGGATATACATAAATACATATAAATATGTCCTAAATTGAATGTAAAGTTAGTGCCAGAGGCGTCAATCGTGGGCTGGCTAGTTTTAATTAAATACCAGAGTCGTTCATCGTGTGCTGGTTAATAAAATGCCAGAGGCGTCAATCGTGGGCTGGCTACTTTTAATTAAATACCAGAGGCGTTCATCGTGTGCTGGTTAATAAAATGCCAGAGGCGTCAGTCGTGGGCTGGCTACTTTTAATTAAATACCAGAGGCGTTCATCGTGTGCTGGTTAATAAAATGCCACACGCGTCAATCGTGGGCTGGCTACTTTTAATTAAATACCAGAGGCGTTTATCGTGTGCTGGTTAATAAAATGCCAGAGGCGTCAATCGTGGGCTGGGTAGTTGTAATTAATACCAGAGGCGTTAATCGTGTGCTGGTTACTTTAATGTCAGAGGCGTTAATCGTGGGCTGGCTACTGTTATTGAAATGTCAGAAACGTCTATTGCGACGTGAACTGACTGTTTATAAATGCCAGTATATTTTTATTAAAGCATTAGTATAATAACGTATATAATTTGTAATATAAATAAAATTAAGAAAGGACTGCTCTAACTTTTTAGTGAACATGTTTACGTATTATCTTAAATTTAAAAACAAATGAAAAATTTAACACGTAATTGCACTAGTACTGAACTTGATGTTTATTTATATTTTTCTTTGCAGGCGACAGCAATTGGAATTGGCCACACAGCAATCGAAGGAAGAAGTGTTTTGTACTGGTGATGAATCCATCGCTTGTCCCGAGACAGTGCAATCACTGTCCGACGCGATGGATTCGGAGAACAGTACTCAAGAAGTACAGAGTTTGGGGCCAATAAAAGGTACGTACAAAAATGTAGACAAATGCGAAGTAACAATAATCGTGTTATCAAAAAAGGCCCTATGGATACGAATCGTATCCAAGAAAGCATGCTTGAAGGCCGTCGCATTGAAACATTTTGTGGTTCTACTGTCGATGAATCTGTCGATAGTTCGAAATCAGTGGTTACTCCCGGTACGATGGATGTTGAGCTTTGTACCCAACAAACGTGCCTGGCTGTAACGCTAAAATGCAAAGATACGTACGATAATGTCCAATATCGCGAAAATGACGATATTGAACATTACATTCTTGTTTAGGGTGCGAAGGAATCTACCTATGTCCGGAAATCAGTGGAATCACTGGTTACTCCCGGTACAATGGATGTGGAGCTTCGTACCCAACAAACGTGCCCGGCTGTAACGCCGGAATGCACAGATTATGTCCAATATTGGACATCACCTGACGATGACAATATTGAGAATCATAATCTTGTTATCGAGAAAGGCGGTACGGAGGAAGGTCTCGAAGAACATAAGCTTGAGGGCCGTCGCATTGTCGACTTTAATTTTGTGTTGAATGAGCTTTTCACAGAACATTCAATGACCATGCGCCTCTTATAAATTGCCAATTTAAATATTGGAAACTCGTCGCTTCTCGTCGCGTTGGTCTATTGACGCAGTTTTATTACAAATGCCTATTTTGCAATCATAGGGCCAAGTTCTGGTCAGAAGCGAAAAAACCAGATGTATTAAATATTAATACAGCTGCTGTAGCTGGAACTATCACAACCGGAATTGGTTATGCCTAATTGAAAGAGCAACATGCAGCTATGAATATTCCTTACATGTCGGAGGTGACGTACATCAAATATCGTAAACAGTTAGTCGAAGAATTTGCAAAAACAGCCATGGAAAATATGAAAATGGCTGGCGAGGTTGAAAAACAACTCGCCCTAGAAAGAAACAAAACTAAAAATGGTATTCCTTATATAACTGTCATAGCGGATGGCAGTTGGATGAAGAGGTCGTACGGTAAAGCCTACGATTCACTGTCCGGTGTAGGTGTCATAATCGGTTATCGCACACAAAAAGTTCTCTTTGTTGGCATTCGCAATAAATGTTGCGCAATATGCGATATGGCGGAACGACAAGGTCGCGAATCAAAGACGCACACATGTTACAAAAATTTTGATCGAAACGCAAGCTCCACAAGCATGGAGAGCGATGCCATTGTAGAAGGTTTCAAAAATAGCCTTGAGATGCATGGACTTATTTATGAAACAGTTATCGCCGATGGGGACAGTAACGTATATCAGGCCATTATTGACAATAAACCATACCACAAACAGATGGTAACGGTAAAGAAAATAGAATGCACCAATCATCTGCTTCGTAATCTCTGTAAGAAACTAAGAGCCGTGGCTGAAACAACTCAGTCAAAAAGAATGCGTGGTTTCATTGACATGTGAAATGTTGTAAAGAGCAACATCTTAAACATTCGGAAAGAAGTGACACAATTAGCTCCTTTACGACAAAAAGGAGACCAACCTCATCATGTTAAGGCTACGGAATTACGGCAAGACATAAAAAATATTCCTAGCCATATTTTTGGTGAACACAAACGATGTAAGGAACGCGGTCAAAACTGCGAAAATGACCGCGAACAAAATAAAACTTATGTACCAAATCTGAAACTGCATGGTCTATATCAAAAAGTAAAAAGTGCTATTACCTATCTCAGCGCTTACTCCGACAGCTTGCTGTTAAATTTAACCAATAATTCTGCAGAATTGTTTAATTCGATAATCTGCAAAGAAATTGGTGGAAAGCGCATTTATTTTGGCAAACAAGGTTCTTACAATGCAAGAGTTTCGGGAGCAGTTACGCAACATAATACGTGCAGAAGCCTTACAAAAATGTATGAAGGCATGTGTAAAACTGTTCCGCCTATTGTCGAGAAACTAGAAGAGCAACGGCAAATAAAAGTTGCGAGAACAAGAGAATCTCGAAAAATCGATGGAAAACGAAAGAAATTCAAACGAGAATCGGGTACAGATCATTATTACGGCCCGCAATCGCAAGAGCCAGATCTTTCACCTGAGATATTTTAAGAACGTCGACAAGACCATATAGAAAAATTGATGGAAAATGGAAGAAATAGGGAAGAAATTGAACGCAATACTAGACAACAAAGGGGTGTAGTTCCGAAAAGCCCATACCTCCGATCGTTCTGAAATTTTGTATACTATTATATTTTGATATGCTAATTATGAATATGTCAATGAAAATTGGCGCAAAGGTCATTTTCTAGGTAAAAATGAAAAAAAAATTTTTTGAATATTTTTTAATTATCTAAATAAATATACATTTTAGTACAAAAAGTTTCAAATAAAAATTGTACGTCTCTTAAAAACGCAACTTTTATATTCTATACGCTATTACTGTAAAAGCAGTATTTAACGAGAAAAATGTGGGAAAAAACAAGATAACAAAAAATTATTTTGTTTCATATTATTTAGAAATACCTGAATCTCCCAATGGGGGGTCCAGGGGGCGAAGCCCCCGGCCAGGGGGGTTTGGGGGGCTCCGCCCCCCCCCCTTTAATATAACACTTTTCTATTGCAGAAGCAACATTCATTACGAAAACAAGACTTAATTTGATAGAAAAAACTGTCGTGAAACAGGCGTTGGCAGGCAGGGTGGTTGTGAGGAGAGGGGCAACGCCCTACCTTGCGTAGGGGTCTTGCTAATCTTTTCTGTATCTATTTTTAGTATACTATGGTAGACTCATCACTTTAGTAAGGCAAAGATTTAATAGATATACAGATTTTATATGTCAGGTGAATGAAACGTCCTACCTTGCGTATGGGGTCTTGCTAATCTTTTCAGTATCAATATTATTAGTATATGGTAGACTCATCACTTTAGTAAGGTGAAGATTTAATAGATTTACAGATTTTACATGTCAGGGGTGAATGGAATTGAATGTTCATTTGTATTTTTCTTGTTAAGTACTGCTTTTACAGTAATAGCGTATAGAATATAAGTTTCGCTTTTAAGAGACAAACGAATTTTTATTTGAAACTTTTTGTACTAAAATGTATATTTATTTAGATAATTAAAAAATATGCAAAAAAATTTTGTTTTCATTTTTACCTAGAAAATGACCTTTGCGCCAATTTTCATTGACACATTCATAATTAGCATATCAAAATATAATAGTATACAAAATTTCAGAACGATCGGAGGTATGGGCTTTTCGGAACTTTATCCGTGCTAATAAATTCTTAATACAAAATTTTGCATGTTATTGAAGCTAAACCGACGAGCAAGTATTATCTTCTCGCTCGCGAAGTTTGATATCCGCTTTTATATTTTTGATATTACACAATCGTGAGTACCTATTGTATATTATGAAAATTACAAAGAGATTTAGTAACGATTCTCATCGTGAAGAGTTTCTCATTGATTTGGTAATATTATCGTTTGTAAATTAGAGGTCCCTATTGCAGAGTCAGAATTAATCCCGGGTTTTATTGAATTTGATCCGGATTCTCGAAAGCTGTAGTTTTGGCATGATTCGGCGACGACAGATATAAAGGTCGAGTCACGAGATTTCAAATGTTATAAGAAAAGATCTTATTCTTTTCGATAAATATTCTCCCATTAATGTTATCAATAGTAGTTCTGTCTTACTGATAAAAGGACAGTAGTAAAGCAAACATGGGTATAATAATTCTTTTCAGAATTAACAAAAATGAAAAATAGGAAAAAGTTTTAAAAGAAGAAAATAGAAAAGGATAAAAGGAAAAAAGTAAATATTAAAAAAAAAATTTTGTTTATCCTTGACAAAACATGTGGTTACAAATGGGTATATTTCATTTTTTAACTATTGGTTTTTGACAGAAAACCACCACCTTGAAATTATAAATTTTGCCAATTTAGGATTAATTGAAGGCTTTCGTACAAGAGGGATGTAAATTAAAAAACTCCATTTTGAGAAAAATAACCAACATTATATATACATATTTAGGTATATAATAACTGTCAAATTATTATAACAAAAACTTGTGCTATAAAAATTTGTTTATTTTGCAATAAATAAAAATATTTTAATTATTGCAAAAAAAAATGTAAGAAAAATACATTTTGTTTAATGTTACTTATATCCCTATGGCATTACAACAGCGGTTTTGGGGAAAAACGGAGAGACATTATCATTTGTCACTTTAAATAATAAATTTCTATACGAGGATTGACAGGAATTGAAAGAACTATTTAGCTTGGCTAAAGAAAACTTTATTAGATGGAGAATGCGTGACATGATTTCTTCGGGTACTTTATAAAATTGTACTTATTGTTAAAGAGTTGGCTGTTTACTTTCTTTCACGCGCAGAAAGAATTGCTAACTGTTACCAAGTACCATTACATTTCACATGTGATTATAATTTTAACGGTGACCAAAAAGGATACATTTATTAAAAAATAACGTGCGCGCTAATATCACGTCGAAATTTTTGACGGATCTTCCGCGAGTTTGTTCTTCTCGATGAAAAAATGTTCAAGGATCCTAGAGCATGATCCATGATACGATTCCGCGTGCGCGAAGTCGAAGAACCCTCGCATGTTGGCCTCAATCCGAGGGGCCATTCACTAATGAAATCAGGTGTACACCTGATTTGTAATCATGTGGTAATCAACAGTGAAATCAATTCGTAATCACGTGTAATCTTGCAATATATTTTGAAATCATTAAAGAAAAATAAGTAAGAAATCGCGTGAAATCGTTGCGAGTCGTTTGAAATCAGAACGAAATCAGTCTTTTATTAGTAACATGCGCCCACGAGACGATTATGCGTGTGCGCATAGGGACTTCGCGCACGTCAGGTGTCAGAGAGACACGGGAAAGTTCCATAGGCATCTCGGGCATAATAGTAAGAATAGGCCGCTAAATTCGAGACTTCTGGTCTTAGTTTTTGTGAAACTCGCGAGGAAATACAGATTGGAGACTGGTGCTTATTTAAAAATATTGAAATAAAAAAATGCTTAATAGGTTTTGTCCTTGGATTTGCCTATATGGAAAAAAAATTCTGGAAGGCAAGAGAATACTCCAGTAACACTGCGCGAATTAAAGGCAATAAAAATATTGTGGGAGTACTGTGCCATTGGTACTCTGTAGATAAGGAAGAATGCTTAAATCCAGAGCAAATGGAAATACAAGGATACATAGACGTTAAACAATATGTTATAACTATTTCAGCTCCATGCATGACTGATTTAAACTTAAGGCTAAGCCATGATGTTTTTGAAAAGATAAAAAAGTATTTATAATTAATATATTATACTTTTATAACTTTGTTATGATTATTATAACAAGCTACTTTGTGAATTAAATAAAATTTATGAATACTATAAAATACTTTTTACTTTTTTACTTTTTCATGATGTACATTTAATAATACAAATTACTCGTATAATATTATATATATTATTATTTTAAACTTTTTAAAGAATTGGCATGTTGCTTCAAAAGTTAAATAAAATCTAATCAATCATATTAAAATTATTTAAAGCATTAATTAATGATTTCTATTATTATATATTATAATTTAAAATTATGATAAATTTGTAACATTATTTACATTGAAATTAGCAATAATAACGAGTAATGCTATTGAAATCATTTGTAATCACAATAAAATCATTTGTAATCACAATGAAATCATTTGTAATCACAATGATGTCATTTGTAATCACTGTGATATCATTTGTAATCACAATAAAATCAGCTGTGATAATCACATCGTAATCAACTGTAATCAATTGTAATCAACTGTACTTTGTAATCACGTGTACATCTAATAGCTGAGTGAATAGCCCCTCGCCTCAATCATTCCAATAAAAATATTTCCTCTCACTCTGTATCAGAGTATTCAAGTAGACGGGAATTTTTTTTATATATACATATGTATCTGGATTAATTTTTATAATAATTAATAATACTAGCCAAGTCACTTGGTAGACAATTCTACCGATTAGATAGAATTCTATAAAAATGTATTATTTATACGCAATGAAACTGTTCTACAATGGTACGTAAGTGCGATTGAATATATATTAGTTTCGATGATATATAACTTGTTCGCGCTTCCGCAAGGAAGCGGTCGTTTTGCGATCACCCGATGTACGCGACCGATCGGCGGACCGATGGCGACATCCGGCGGCTCGCGTCTCGAGTTACGTCGCGTATCTCGCTAGCGAGCTAACACGCGTTGTGATTGGCTCTCCCCAAAATTGAAACTTCCGGTTCCGCCAGCTCGGGCCACCGGTCAGACCACAAAACGATCGCGCCGAAACCACACGTGTCGTCTTTTGCGTGCTATCGGTTTCTTTGTGTGTGCTCTCGCGGCTCAGCCGCTCGCTCGTTCACATCTGTGTATCAAAACGGCTCGGCCGTTTCTACAACTCGCGAGACAAGCGCGAGTTCTGTGCGTTCGAGCAATATTACGAATAAAGACTGCCGGTCTGCCGGCTTTTGTAAAGGCCGTGTTCGATTCAGTATCCTGTCCGATCCCATCCGGCAAACAAACTCATCGCAATCGCGAACATTTCTGGTCCTTCGAGCCGGATCGTGCGGATTGGATAGGACTATTCGAGCACGCATCTGTGGATCGTGCGACGAGTGAAGTGCGCAGTTCCCGTTTAGAACGAGATCTGCCAACGATCTCTCGTTCATCGCGAACGCGGCGAATCTGGAAGAAGATTTCCGCCGTCGTTCTCTGACTTTCGAGGAAGATTGTCCGAAGCGGTACACGATAACAGTCAGTTATCGTTAAGAAGATTTCCGATCGCGACAAAGACCAGACTCGAACGAGAATTTCACTACCGTGCGTGGGTGATAAAGTCGCAGCTGCCTCGATCATGGAGGAGCTTCTTGAGCAACAGCGAGTTACCATGCATTCGATTGAGCGTGCTCTCGCCAATTTTAAGAAAATTGGGAAAGCCAATCAAACCGCGGCGGTCATGCAACAGCGTATGACGTTGTTAAAGACGTCCTTCTCTCAATGCGAGCAGAATCACGCTAAGTTGCTAGCCGTGACCACGTCGGAAGCACGTGCCAAGGAGACGTACTTCAGCGACCAGCAGTTCCTGAAATGCGAGGAAGAATTTTCTCGAGGCGTTGGACCACATGGCGGCGCGGTACCAGCAGATCACGCAGCCGGACACCGGTCATCCACGAGGTGACATGGGCAGCAGCAACGCGTCCTTCAGCGGGTCAAGGAGCACACCCCCCCTCCCTAAGATAAGTCTTCCAAAATTTAGCGGGGATTTCATCGAGTGGGAAACATTTCGCGATCATTTTCGGTCCGTAGTTATCGATAACTTTGATTTATCGGATGTCACGCGAATGCATTATCTTTTATCGTGCCTGAAGGGCGAAGCGAGCGATCTCGTAAAAACGTTGCCGATTACCGAAGCAAACTTTAAAGTCGCGTGGAAAATTCTGTCGTCGCGATACGATAATCAACGACGTCTCGTGCACGAGCACATTCACGCGCTGAATTCCTTGGCGAGTTTAAATTCCGAGTCGGCGTCGGAATTAACCGCGTTGCGGGACAGAGCGTCCATGGCGATTCAAGCGTTGCGGAATCTTGGTCGACCCGTGTTGTCTTGGGACGACTTTCTCGTGTATCTCGTTACGCAGCGACTCGATAAAGCTACGCGTAAGGCTTGGGAATTGCATCTGGGGAATACCGCGGATTATCCGTTGTACGTTACGCTGGATGCATTTCTCGCGGCCCGAATTCGAGCGCTCGAGAATATTCTCCCGGTTGCTAACCGAAAATCGAATAATAAGGCGGTCGTTCAAAGTCACACCGCAAACACAATGAAATGCCCGGTTTGCCAAAAGGATCACGTGTTGTCGGCCTGTACAGACTTCAAAAGCAAATCGATCGCGCAGCGACGCGAACTTGTCAACAAGCTTCGTCGTTGCTTCAATTGCCTGAGCAGCAAACATGTGCGAAAGGAATGTCCGAGTAAGAATTCGTGTCGGACGTGTCAGAGATCACATCACACGCTTCTTCACGAAGAAACAAGCGCATCTCCTTCTGAGACAAGCCCGCCTACCGTTGCGGAAGTAAAACCCGCGGAGTCGACTCCAATCACATCGCATTTGCTCTCGAAATCAAACACGATCAAATCTGGCATTTTATTGGCGACCGCGTGGATACGGGTGAGCGCCCCGGACGGACGTTACAGTACGTTTCGCGCCATGCTCGACCAGGGTTCCGCAATAACACTCGTAACGGGGCCGTTTAGATGCAGCGTTTGCGTTTAAGAAAGCAAAATATTTCGATCGCGATCTCTGGTATCGGCGGTGCTGCGATCACCGCTCAGCATGCGGTAAATATCAGCGTCGCGTCGCGTAGTGGGGGAGGTCCCTCGTATTCCACGTCCGCGCTCGTATTAAAGTCACTTACGACTTACGTGCCTCCAAGGGCAAACGATATTCGTTCTCTCGAATATTTACAGGGAATAGAGTTTGCAGATCAGTCCCCTTCGAGTTCGGAAAACATTGACATAATTATCGGTGCCGATCTGTACGGTATGGTTCTCTTGAATGGTGTTCGACGTCGCGCTCCGGATGAGCCCGTCGCTCAAAGCACCATTTTTGGTTGGATTCTGTCGGGAGTCACCCCCACCGAATCCCCCCCGACTTCTCCAGCGATTACAGCACATCATTGCTGCTCGTCTGCTGAGTTGGTCGATCAACTGCGGCAATTTTGGGAGATCGAGGAAGTCCCGACTCTCAAACATCTCTCTGAGGAGGAGCAACGATGTACGGAGCACTTTCAGAAGACACACCGGCGCGACTCCTCCGGTCGATACATAATTCGGCTTCCGTTCAAGAGCGGTCCACCGATTGATATCGGAGAATCGCGATCGTCTGCATTGTGTCTGCTTAATCGAACTGAAAGTCGATTAAAAAATAATCCTGATCAGGCTGCCGAGTATAACGCGTTCCTGAGTGAGTACCTTCGGCTCGGCCATATGGCACTCGCCTCGTCCGTCGAATCGACAGCCTCACAAGTGGTGTATATACCGCATCACGCGGTAATCCGAGAGACAAGCTCGACTACGCATCTACGAGTTGTCTTCAACGCCTCTCATAAGACCTCAAATGGTCTATCGCTCAACTATCATCTAATGGTCGGTCCCAAAAAACACAAAAATATTAGCGCAATCCTCTCACGATGGCGGCAACACCCTATACGTGTACACGGCTGACATCGCCAAGATGTATCGCCAGATTTGGGTCGATCATCGAGACGTTCATTATCAACGCATCCTGTGGAGGTTTTCTCCAGAAGAGCCAGTGCAAGAATTCTGTCTTCTGACGATTACCTACGGGACGGCGTCTGCCCCTCATGATGCCTTAGCCGTCTTGGAGCAACTCGCGCAAGACGAAGGCGCACGCTTTCCGCTGGCAGCGGTGGTTCTCACAGAGAATATTTATATTGACGACAGTCTGTTTGGAGCCGATGACAAGCCTCTCCTAAGGCAATACTCGCGAATCAGTTAATCGAGCTTCTTGGGACAGCTGGCTTCCATCTGCGGAAATGGGCTAGCAATTGTCCAACACTAGTCGAAGACATTGATCCTAGCGATCATGGTCTCGCGAGCGACAAACTCTTTTCGGAGGATGAAAATCTCAAAGTTCTCGGATTGTCGTGGAATCCTGAAAGCGATTCGTTTCGCTTTGTAATATTCTCTCTCGCATAACTCTGTGCCGACCAAACGTACAATCCTCTCATCAATCGCGCGTATGTATGACCCATTGGGATGGGTCACGCCCATTATAATCACTGCGAAGATCATCGTTCAAAAACTGTGGTTGCACGGCTGTGCATGGGACGAAGCCCTGCCGGCCGACGTGCTCGATCAGTGGAACCATTACTGCCGTGAACTTCCACTCGTGAACGATATTCGCATACCTCGTTGGGTAGGACGAGGCCCTGAAACACTACACTGCGAGCTGCACGGATTTTCCGATGCATCGCAGCACGCGTACGGTGCTGCCGTCTATTTGCGAGTTTGCAATTTGGACGGAACCGTACGAAATTCGTTATTGATGGCGAAGTCGAAGGTCGCCCCTCTCAAACCATTGAGCATTCCTCGTCTGGAATTGCAAGCCGCTCTGCTGTTAGTTGACTGTGTGGTCTTCATTCAAGATGCTCTCTCGCTCCACAACGCCTCATGTCACTGTTGGACGGACTCGACCGTCGCTCTGACATGGATCCGGAACCACCCCTCACGGTGGAAGCCGTTTGTCGCGAATCGCGTCTCGGACATCCAGAAGCGTCTTCCTCATGCCATCTGGCATCATGTGCCGACGTCATCGAACCCCGCGGACTCAGCCTCACGTGGACGGTCCGTCGCGGGCTTTGGTGAATGTTCGCTTTGGTGGAACGGCCCGGATTGGCTGTTGCTGTCGTCGGATCAATGGCCGACCGCCAGAGGAGCTCCGTCCCCAGGAGTTGCGGTCGAAGAAAAAGCTGCTGTGTCCCATCACGTTGTCAGTGCCGATTGGGATCTGTCTCAGCGCTATTCGTCTTGGCCGAAACTCTTACGGATCACCGCCTACATAAAACGGTTTGTCACCCGATTGCAATCCGCTTATAAGAAAATTCCGAGCGATCCGAGCGGCAAAACGGGTGCTCTCTCTGCTCAAGAAATTCAGTCGTCAAAGGTTTACTGGATTCGAACCATTCAAGCTCAACTGTTTCCAGATGAACAACGGCAGTTACGGAATAAACTGTCGATCTCCAGTCGCAGTCGGTTGTCGTCTCTCCATCCGTTCATGGATGAGGATGGGTTGATCCGCGTGGGCGGAAGACTACGACATTCTGAGCTGCCCGAAAAGACAAAGCATCCGATAATTATCGCTTCTCACCCTTTAGTCAAATTAATTATCCGATGTACTCATCTGCAAGCTCTCCACGCCGGTCCCGCTTTAACGTTGCAATTGTTGCGCGAGAATTATTGGTTATTACGCGCGCGTCAAGTGATTCGATCGGTCGTCCACACTTGCGTCACATGCGCAAGACAAAGGGCTGAAACGGCAACCGAGTTGATGGCCGATCTTCCGCACTTTCGCGTTCGTCCGTCAATCAGAGCCTTCATTCATTGTGGCGTGGATTACGCGGGACCTCTACTCGTTCGATACGCTCCGGGTCGCGGACATAAGAGTCACAAGGCGTACATAGCGCTCTTTATATGCATGGTCACCCGCGCGATCCATCTCGAACTGGTGAGCGACTGCTCGACCGCAGCCTTTCTCGCAGCGTACAGTCGTTTTTGCGCCCGTCGGGGAATACCTAGTTGTATGTATTCGGACAACGCGACCAATTTCCGCGGTGCGCAACGTGAGCTAGCACTGGCTTGGCAGGCTGCGACTAAGAACCCTAATTTTCTCGTAAGATTAGCTGAAGACGGGGTGACATGGCATTTTCTGCCCCCGTCTGCTCCACACTTCGGCGGTTTGTGGGAGGCCGGAGTGCGGAGTCTCAAACACCATTTGAAGCGCGTCGTCGGTTCTCACACACTGACTTTCGAGGAGATGACGACCCTTCTTTGCAAGATAGAGGCTTGTCTGAATTCGCGTCCGATCGCCCCGAATTCAGACAACCTCGACGATTACTCGGCGTTAACGCCGGGACATTTTTTGATTGGCTCCGCAATTACCGCGATTCCCGAACCTACCTTGCTTGACGAAAAGGAGAATCGGCTAACGCGGTGGCAATTAATCAGCCAGTTACGCGATCACCTCTGGAAGGCGTGGATGAATGACTATCTCCATTCTTTACAACAGAGACCGAAATGGCGGACCATTCAATCATTGGCGCAAGTAGGACGGATTGTCCTCCTGCGAAATCCTCTCGCCCCTCCAAGCCAGTGGGAGCTCGGCCGCCTAATCGAGTGCCATCCCGGTCAGGATGGCCTCTGTCGCGTCGTCACCGTCAAAACGGCGAAATCGATGTATACGCGTCCGATCACAAAATTGTGTTTTCTCCCAGTGGACATTCAAGGTCCATGCGATGCTCCGTGCGACACCGATGTCGTCAGCGAGGACACGCGATCCGAATGATGTCGACCGGGCCTCTTCCGTTGTATATACACGCGTTAATAGTTAAGGTTCTAATCATAAGCTAGTGTCTAAGTCATGTTCTCTCATAAGATTCTTGATTTTCATTTTGTGCTGCTCCCGTCGCCAGCCTCTCATGGCGGGCGGTCATGTATTTAGTTTTTAAGTTTTGCGAGCTCGTTTCGGATTATAATCCGAGGCGGGCGGTTATGTTCGCGCTTCCGCAAGGAAGCGGTCGTTTTGCGATCACCCGATGTACGCGACCGATCGGCGGACCGATGGCGACATCCGGCGGCTCGCGTCTCGAGTTACGTCGCGTATCTCGCTAGCGAGCTAACACGCGTTGTGATTGGCTCTCCCCAAAATTGAAACTTCCGGTTCCGCCAGCTCGGGCCACCGGTCAGACCACAAAACGATCGCGCCGAAACCACACGTGTCGTCTTTTGCGTGCTATCGGTTTCTTTGTGTGTGCTCTCGCGGCTCAGCCGCTCGCTCGTTCACATCTGTGTATCAAAACGGCTCGGCCGTTTCTACAACTCGCGAGACAAGCGCGAGTTCTGTGCGTTCGAGCAATATTACGAATAAAGACTGCCGGTCTGCCGGCTTTTGTAAAGGCCGTGTTCGATTCAGTATCCTGTCCGATCCCATCCGGCAAACAAACTCATCGCAAACGCGAACATAACTCATAAATAATTCTATAATATACTTTTCTTTTTATGCAATTATATGCAGAATAAATTGTATAAAAGGAAAAGTATATTATAGAATTATTTATGAGTTATAGGTACATCATCAAAACTAATGTATATTCAATGGCACTTACGTACCATTGTAGAACAGTTTTATTCGTAATAATACATTTTTATAGCATTCTGTCTAGTCGGTAGAATTATCTACCAAGTGAATTGGATACCTTGAATCTTTAAAGTTTAATAATTATTATCCTACTTCTCGTTTTATATTTTATGTCGCCGATATCTTAACTGATCCAAAATTAATAATGTAAGTGTCCCTTGAACTATTTGTTAAATTCTGTTAGAAGATTAAGCCGGTTAACACTTGGCCTCGGCCTGAGTGTTTGTTTTGACTTTGGAGTACCGCCGCCACGCCGCTCGCGTACACTACGCCGCGCGGCCCGCGCGCCTCGCGCCGTTGTCTAGAGTATAGAAGGTTGGCAGATAAGCTATGTGATCCGCTCCTTGTATTACCGGCATTGGCATTACCGTGATACCGTTCATCGAGATCCTTAGCGTTTCCATATCATCCATTTCCTTAGCGTTTATCGGCTCGGTGATACGACGACGTACGTTAACGTTTTTTGTTAAGAATAAATCCGTTAATATTATACGGGCTGTGTAACAGTTCGATCATCGAAACTGTAAAGAAAAAAAGAATTAGGAATATTTGTGAGCATATATTTCATAAAGGACGAAACATTTCTCGGAGTAAGAATAAGCAGGTAAATACCTTGGCCTTGGCCTGAGTGTTTATTTTGATTTTGCAACTACCCCTCACAGGCCCTCGCCACTCGCGTACTCTGCGCAGTAACGCAGTACGCCGCACGGCCCGCGCGCCGTTGTCCTATCGTTCGCGTTTCGCGTTTCGCGTTTCGCGTGCCGACTGCCGAAACTCAGTTCTCAGTCTTGTGGCATCGTGGGACGTGTTCGGTACTCGGTAGTTATGTGATCCGTTCCGTGTATTACCGCGTTACGTTCAATTTTCATATCGCGATTCATTTCTTTAGCGTTTATCGGCTCGTGCGATGAGCTGCCTTGACGATGAACGGATTCGTAATTGCGTGTATCGTTAACGTGTCTATGCGAAAGCGATTCCAAAATTTTTATTTTTTTACGCAGTAACAACTGATTCTAGTAATGGATAGCTATCGTTGTATCGATCATTTGTCGAATCACTAACATTTCGTTCGTTTCGCGAAGATTGTGCGTCGTACACGGTTAATGCCAAAACTACCGTAAAGTATCGCGCGAGAATTCTAGTAATTAATGCGCGTGCGATCGTAATTAATCGTGCTTCCGCGAGTGCTTCTGTGTTTGCGTGTGTGCAACGAAGAAACCTGACGGTAGACGTCTGGCGAGTGCTATCTGCGTACAATGGCCGCCAAGGTAACGTAAGAAACGTGCGTGGCTAAAAGGTGAGAACCGGGGCGTGTTAAGCGGAATTAACGTCGGAGGTAATCCGAGCGCCGCGAGGGGAGTCGTTATGCTGCCTCGTTTTGTTCCGGAAAATTGCAACAAAAGCACGCCCTTTCACTCGGTTCTTGAATTCGTCGAGATAGAATGCGGAACTTTTCAAGGGAGGATTTCTTGCCAAGCGAGAAATTATGTCGGACAGGCTATTTTTCTTCTGACGATTTTATATGACCCATTAGTTCGTTCGCATGTACCATCTTTGCTGCTTCCATGTATCTCTGCAACAAAATAATAATATATATAATTATACATCTTTGAAAAACTTTTTCCGGAGAAACTTTCCAATTAGTTTATTTGCAGTACGGACTGCTCAAATATCAGATTTCGATTTGAGGTTTTAACAGATGTTGACGATATAAATTGAATAAAATCCAGATCGAGCTTAATTTTAGTTGTAATTGAACCTCCAAGTATTAAAATTTTACACTGTACTCATCGCTATATGTGTATTACGAGTGTATGAAGTTATAGCAAAATTGGTTGTACAAAATTTGCATATGCAACTTGTATTCGGTCTAAACGTCACGCAACTCTACAGCGTGCCAAAAATGTAACAATATTTATACAATATTACAGAGAACATTATAATCCTATAGCAATACTTTACTTTTATTTTTAAAAATTTAATGACAATTAACCTTTGACACTTCTGAGTTTACTTCAAAGAGAGGACGAAATTAAGAAAATTTTAAATATTTTATCTGAAATTACATGTATCATCACCGAGGATACTAATCTGGTCGAGAATTTGACCAATACTATTCAAAATGCGGTATATATTTCGCGCCCCCCCCCCTCCAAGAAAATAGATCCTACTTTAGAGAGATGTCTCACACGCGACCAGTTCGACGAATTTACCACTCTATCAAATACAAAATAAAGCCTGCGATTAAACCTCGGGTGTTTCAAGTTTATTCGAAGCATGTCGCGCGTCGGATTTTTGTGATACGATCATTTCTAACCGATTCTGAATTGCTAAGTTATAATGTTACTTTATGCTTTTAAGTTCACAATTGCTTATATTCATATTACCTGATGTTAAATCAATTTCTTAGAGGTATGTACTAGGACGCTTCCTTTATTTCGCGTATAAATTTTTTTGAGAGTCTGTTTCTGTCGATTTACTATGATTTACACATTTTGCAATACCTACAATTTTTTATGAGATTTGAAATATATAATGTTTTAAACAGTCTTTTTTCTTACACAATGTACTTTATACGGTAATTGCAAGATGGAAAAAAATATAACTGAAAAAATATACATGAGTATTACTTTTTTTATAAAGTGACATATTTTTAACGTTCTGAATAAATTTTGTTGTTATGAATAAAAGATTATACCTTGTAGTAATGGAACGTTGGCTCTAAGAGGCTGCACAACTCGGGATCCGAAAGAGAATAATATTCTTGACAATTTTCAAATTTTTTGTTTCAAAGTTATCGCACAACTTTGTCGAGGGCAAAGGAATTCATAAGTAGGTATGTCAATTTAAAAATTTTATATGGAATATATTTTTGTTTTTATTAAGTGCAGTCATCACAAATTGTGTAGCTTCGGAAGGGGGTGGGGGGAATTTAGTCAAAAAAGTTGTGTTAAACATTTGTTTTTATCTTCACGAAAAGCAGCAAATTTTGTAAGCAAAATTTGAAGATTTTGCAAAGATGTAATGCAAAAATAATCGTCTCTGAAGTTTTATTTGGAAATACGGATTTAATTCCGTAAGAATTGTTTCCGTTCTTAATCTCGTGTTATAGCCCGTTACCAAAAAAGCATCTCATCTCGAGATTATGAATTTGAAGATCCGCGCCGTGGGTAATCCTTATATTGGGGTTTTCTTGCGGAATTTTAAATACGAGACCCTATTATATTGATATATTTATAAAAAAAAAAACATTTTACCGGCAGAGCGATACTTATTTCTTATTAAACCTTTCTTTTTATGCAAAAACACATCGATTAAGTATATTTTTATCAAAATTTAAGAGGAGCGGGTTAAAGTAAACATTTACCCGAAGTTGCAAGCGCGGGGGTTTTTGTTTCATTTTTTGCCGCCTTGGCTAACGAACGTTTTTCAGTCGCTTTAGTTATTCCGGTGCTTATATAATTTTTTTTGTTGGGTTGCAGTTTTATTTCTTTTTTCTCTGAGTGTGACTGATCTTTTTAAATTTTTCTTAGCCCATCCATTTCAAGGTAATGGATCTGTGTGAGATGTTATACCTAACCATAACATTCACAGATCCATTACTTCATTTTTTCAATCTTTGATGGTGGAAAATAAAATTTATGTTCTACCGTTCTCTAAAGTTCTACCGTCAAAAAGCTATTTCATTCATTTGTCCGTTAATTCGAAGACCTGTCGATCAAATTTCATATGCACACTGTCTTATTTGCAATTTTCTTGAAAATTTGACCAGCAAATTACAGCTTTCCACGGGAATTACATTTCTATAAATGCCTGCAGTATTTTATTAAAAATTAATATTAATTGATGCCTTTTGTTAGATGAAAGGCCTTACCCAACACTTGTTCGTCGATTGGAAGGGAGTAGAAACTTCTGCAGAATACGAGATTATGAAATTATACGCAGTAAACAGTAGACGATTCTGTCCATAGACTAAAGAAGAGAATTCTGTCTGATATATGTGGGTGAGGACCGATGAGAGGAATGCTCTGTTTTTTTTCATTACCAGAAGCTGCGCGTTTCTTTTCTCATGAATCGCTTCATACATTGCAGTATATTGTTCGGTAGCGGTATTTACGTTCATGTCAATGTCCCTTATACCGTTCGTACTTGATGATATGGCCCTTTAACGAATCCCGTCCTGTGTTTCCCAAGCGACGATGAAGTGCCAGAAGAAGTATTAATATCCCGGAAATAATATCCCGGATGATATCGATAGTGACCAATAGGATTAAGTATTACCAGTATTACCTTGCTGCAAGTATGTATTTATTTATGATAAAAATATTTTAAGAATTATAAGAATAAGAATCGTTTGCACGAAACCTTTTAATCACGTTCGCGGCGACGTTGAGCCGGCGCGGCGGTGCCGGCGTATTGATTTCTAATATGACTTAATAATATGTCTTTCCTTGTATATATGTGTGCCTGCATATATGGCATTTATATTTTATTCTCCTATGTTTAGATTCTTTGTGCCGTTTCATGTTAAATTTTCTTGTGAGCAACTTGCCACAAAATTCACACTGCAACAAGACAAGACGGAAATATTTATTTACAATGTTTACAAACTCTACTTTATTAAATACTAGACACCACAGACGCGCGCTTCGCGCGCGCTATTTAGTCTTGATACACACAATATACACAACTGTCAAAATATAAAATGACAGCCACTCACGAAGTAAGCACAATGTAAAATTCGAGACAACCAATCAGCATCGCGGAAAAGAGGCCTCAATTCTTCGATACAAATGAAATTCACTCAGTTAACATGCCTTTTTTTAGAAAGGATATATATATATATATTGTTGCGCCCGCATCGAGTCGCCCGATACATCGAGTCGCGTCCCATGACAACGAGTCTGTTTACGGGTTGTTTAACAACGCCTGTCAGATTTGGAGCTGAGCCGTCTAGACGAACGGACGTGCTCGCGGCACTCACAAGATTCTGTATCTATTGAATAAAGCCGTAAGAGTTTTGTAATCCTGCGTCTTCTTTCTCTCGCGAATTCGGGAGTGCGCGAAGCGTCCGATTCCTCGGCGAACGCAACATTTTGGGGCCTCGTCCGGGATAGGACGAGCGATCGCAGATCGAACGAAGGGCGGAGGAAGAAGCGAATTCTACCACGAGGAAAAGGGCCCGTGTGCAAATCTCTGAGCCTGCGACAAAGGAGACGGCGATTCTTCAAATCGGAGGAGATGCGACAGTTACGCGAGGAGCAAGCCCGAAGGGAGGAGGAGCACGCCGCGACGCTGCACTAACGCGAGGAAGAGTTCCGACGGCTGCAGAACATAATTCTACAGCTAAGTTCTTTCTTTATTAGAGCCGCTGGCGATAGCGAGTCTGGGAGCGCGAACGCGGAGATGACGTGCGGAAGTTGTCCGCAATCCGAATTTGTCTTCAAGTTGAAGCCCGACATGTATGATGATGGTTCGGTTCCGCTGCGGGAATTTCTTTCCCAATTTCTCATTGTCACGTTTCTGCTTATCGCGCGGGCGTATCGGTGGACAATGCAACAAAGTCCGTCGCGTTAGCTGCGAGTTTACGGGGAAAGACGCGAACGATTTTGGAATCAGTCGAAAATTTAGAGAACGCAGATTTCGCGGAGTTTAAAGTGAAGTTAGAGTTACGTTTCGGGGATGGGAATTTAACGCAAAATTATTACTCTCTTTTTACGAATCGGAGGCAAAGTTACGCAGAGGATTTGGCCTCCTTCGGAACGGAATTCGAAAGATTGTCGCGTCTCGCTTATCCAGAGTGTCTTTTCGCGGTACGAAACAAGATCTCGTGCGCGCGATTTATTTCAGCCTTTTCAGAAAATAGAGTCAAAGGTCAGAGCTCGGGGGAATGTTAAAAAGGGAGTAAAAGAAAAACTTGTAGTTCTTTAAGGGAAACTGTTTGTTTAGTTCTTTCATTTAGTCATTTGGTTTTCTTGTTCTTTTGTTTTCTGCGGCTCTGTGTCTGTTCTCAGGGAGGAGCCCACGTTGGACTGAAAGGACTATCGAGGTTTGAGCCGTTTGAGACAAGTGAAGCTTCAGTGGCAGAATCACCTCGTGGGAGGAAAAATGGAGTAAAATTATTGAATTAATCAAAGAAGTCTGCCTCTCCTTCGGTTTTTGACCGAGGTTTTCCCGAGGGACTTGGGCGAATGCCGAGGCAGAGACAGGGGAAGTCTCTCTGGAGATGCTGGGTCCTCGAAGTTAAATTAACCCCCCCCCCCCCTTGTCCAACTTCAAGAGGAGCGACGTTAGCGGCGTGCGGAGGAAGAGGGTGACGACTTCGGTGAGTCCGCGTTGAACAGTCCCGGTAGAAGGGAACCCTGCGAGACAGAAGCTGGGAGGGTTGCCCTGCAGTCGGCAGGGGGGAGCCTGGCCAGCTCCTTTCGGAAGAGCCGATTGGGAACCTACCCTGAGAGCTATACTCCGGAATGGGACCCAGAAGAGGACGGAGCTCGGTAACCCGCAGCAGCAGCTCGGGGTAGAGCAGGAAGCCGTCCGGGTGCCCTGGAGTCCGCGCTGGAAAAGGGTTCGCCTATTCGCCGGATTTCCGAGAAGCTGGAATGGGACGCAGAAGAGGACGGAGCTCGGTAACCCGCAGCAGCAGCTCGGGGTAGAGCAGGAAGCCGTCCAAATGTCCTAGAGTCCACGCTGGAAGAAGGTTCGACAACTTGCCGAGACACTGCCCTGGTAGCTTGTCGGGACGACAATCTTGAAGAAGGGGGGCAGTGTTGCGCCCGCATCGAGTCGCCCGATACATCGAGTCGCGTCCCATGACAACGAGTCTGTTTACGGGTTGTTTAACAACGCCTGTCAGATTTGGAGCTGAGCCGTCTAGCCGAACGGACGTGCTCGCGGCACTCACAAGATTCTGTATCTATTGAATAAAGCCATAAGAGTTTTGTAATCCTGCGTCTTCTTTCTCTCGCGAATTCGGGAGTGCGCGAAGCGTCCGATTCCTCGGCGAGTGCAACAATATTATTACCTTAAATTTTTTTTCCTTACTCGAGTGTTTCTCTGAAACAGAGGAAGTGATCCTTTCAGTATCATCTTCCTCTGTTTCAGGGAAATCTGGAGTATCCACAGTCTCATTAATTTGGACATTCGTTATAAGATTTATAAGTGTTTGATCTTCTTCTTCAGCTGGGAAATCTGGGGTGTCCACAGTACTTTTAGTTTTTTATACAGGTTTTCGAGGTTACTTTTTACTTTATTTAGCTAGAATATAATATATGAACATTTATTTGCACCATTATACGATACAGGCTGGTTAATTTAAAAAAGTTCTTACCCGGAAATTAGATACAAATTTATTTGTTGCTTTTGCGTAGTCTGTCTTTTCCACTTTAGCCACTCGACAGAGTTAAGCCATTTTTTTCAATCCGATGTACGCCAACTCGTCCTCTCCTTGGCTCTTCGCATGATCAGCTTCGTTTTCCATTTTAAGCAGCCTGCGGTATACGCGGCGTGGATGTAGATCTTTAAAATTTATTTTAGCTTCTTTCTCCAGATCGTATAAGCCGCTGTACTTCAAATTGTCCGTCACGTCGGACATGCTGTAAATAAGTAAATATAAAAAATATATATCTATTATATTTTTTATATAATTATATACATGCTCTGTTAACAAGTCCATTTCTCTGAATACTTTCGTGCATTGATAACACAAATGCACCTCGCCTCCGTGAACTCTTCGTGCGTGAAACCTTATCGCTTTTTTCAGTTTAAATGACCTTGGGCAGTCTAATTGTAAGCATTGATACCTTGGATCACCCTTTTCTTTATCATTTTTATCATTATCTCGCTCTTGCTCCCTATTTTTGCTCGCTCTTGCGCCCTCCACTTGAGTTACTTCTTCGTCACTTTTGAAAGTTTCTATGTCCGCTTGCACTTGGGCAACGAGACAAGTCGATTTGTCTCTTATTTGTGTTAACAATGTATTTGTATTTTTTAATTTTTTTATAGTTTTCTGCGCATTATCCAATTGTTGCGCGTACTCCTCCAACTGCATTTCATATGCTGATATTAAATTTCGTGCTTCTTCTAGTTCTTTTTTCAAATAAGTATTTTCTTTCTTTAAATCATCTACCTCTAGATCTATGTTTATAAAAACTCGGGGCCCGTCCTCATGATCACGTGGCATTATCTTTGTGCTGCTTGAAATCGGGCTCGCAGCACCTTGTCGAGTGCATGAGCATTCTTTCCCATTACTCGAGAAATTATTGATGTTAATTTTTGCTCCTTGGATGTTGAAGCTTATGTTCTTTGAAGAGCTCATAACTCAACTTTATCTCGTACTCGGAACTCTTGATTTACTCTGGTTGACTTTTTCCTAATAGCAGTTTGCAAATTTAGAATATGAATTTTTTACTTTTACATATGTTCTTTTGTGCGTATATATATATATATTATATATATTAACTGCAACTTTGTTGATATAGGTAGATATCATACAAAGAATAATTTATTGTGTGGTCGACATGCGTCCGACAGAACGTGGTCTCGCGCCCGGAACCGTTATGTACTGTCACGCTATTTTCTTAAACAGCGGATCAAAAGGGAGAGCGGGATGTTAGGCCTCTCTAAAGCGGGGTCCCTCGTACCCGGAAGGCGATCGAACGGTCGCGAAAAATCTTGTTGGGCGCCAGACACGTACGACGACGAGTCACCGAATCGCGAAACAATAGCCGATACTCGCAAAAATGGAAAAGATGGAGGATACCTTCGACACGAGGGGCTAGCTAGCTCAATCTAACGGTGGAGGGGCAGGGTAGATGCCGGGCAGCGCTCAGGGATGCGGGGGACGGGTGAATAAGTCGCGCGAAAGTCGTTAATTAATTAATAATAACTACCTTTATTCCGATCGCAGCCAGTTAACAGTACTAAGTTTATCCCGTCGGTTGACAAAGACGGTGTGAATAACCGCATTTATTTTCTCGGTCGACGGAGAAATATTATTACGATGACTCTCAGAATTTGCGAAGTGACTTAGAAGCGCGTCGGAACAACGGTGACGACGGCGAGTAGTATAAAACGACAGCACGTACAAAATGAATCAAAGAAATAATGCCGTGACGATCGCAGGCCGCAAAGATACACGCGATGAATTAATATAACTCCGTTCGCAACCATATAAAACGACAGCTACTATACCGCGTAAAACGGCGAAATTACATGGAAACGATACGCACGGAACAACGTACAGAATAATGCGACTCGCAAGGAATGGCACAATACGCAATAATATATCGCGATCAACACTATACACGATAATTAGGCCGCTCGCGAAACATAATCGATAACGGTGGCGGCGCGGCTCTACGCCGCTCGCGAAACGTAATACTACACCGAGTACAAAAAAAGTATGCGGCGTCCCGCGCCCCGCTGGGCGCGCGCAAGATATTTTCCGCACCCGCGAAAGGATTCTGTCGTCCGAAGGGAGCTGGACGTCGCGGTCACCACGCGACGCAGATTACAGGCCGTTCGCGCTTTACACCGCTCGCGACGTACGACTCGAAATATGCCGAAACCGCAAGAATCTTCGATCGCGTGCAAGCGGATTATGGCGGCACTCGCGAAGCACTTTCGTCGCGCCGCGTGATCACTCGCGTTTCGCGTACCCGGTATCCGGGGCTCTTCGACGCTTTCCGACCGCGAATCTCCGGGGCTCGCTCCGATACTAGCCGCGACAACCGTTCTCGGGGTCCCTCGCGCTTGACGTCGACTGCCAACCAAGACGAAATTTACGCCGGGCCTCTTGCCACGGCTAACGAACGCGAAATTATGGCACGTCGAGAGCAGAGCGGGAGCGCGACCCTTCGCGGTCCGTTTCGTGGCTTTACAATTTATTTACGGGCGACCTCACCGGTGTGCTGCTCCTCGGGCCTCGTCCTCGCCAGCTCGGCCTCCTCGTCCTCGGGTCAGCGGCAGCTCTCGCGGGCCGGGGTCCTCCACGGGCACACTCGCACACACGACAACGTTTGCAAATCGGATCGCGACGACGACAGCGAAAATGTGACTTGTCGATTCGGCGGACGGCGCAGAAGAGACAGCGTGGCGCCGCGCTCGATCGCGAGTCGATTCCTCACCCCACGCAGGGGTTGCGCGACCGTTCTGCGCGTCGTCCGGCTGTCATCGACGTCGCGCGTGATCGTTCGATCCTCGCGGCGCAACGCCGTACATCATAGGGGTGCCTTGCCTCGCCCGTCCGCTCCTCCGAATCTCCACCGGGTGGGCCGCAATCCTCTGCCAATAGCCGGTTTTCGGCGCGGCGTTCTCCTCGATATCGGTGGGACGCCGTTCACAAAAAAAATAAATAAATAAACGCGAGTAAATAATTATTCGCCATAATCGCGTTAGCACCCCTTGGAGACTCCGACGCCCCGCACGCTCCCGGTCCGTCGTCGGGCGCGAACCCCGCGCTTTGTGACGGCGGCGGGGACGCTGCCACGCGCGGCGATGCCGCAACGTCACAACACCCCCGCCCCAGGAGGAGCGTACCGGGTCTGGTCGCCCGCGACAGCCACCGAACGATAAGAGGCGGTCGAGCGGTCAGAATCTCTAGCGAGGCTAATTCAAATGTTGCCAAATCGGCAAGCAAAACCAAACAATACAAACAACAACAAAGAATCTTAGCTTTGACATCACGGTACGTCACTCTTACCCCCCACCAAGAGCCTCCGGAATCGTAACCCGGGACGCGACGTTTATCGCGGCCGCTCCCGACGGTTTCGCTCACGACTTACTACTACGCGCGAAAGCGATGGCCGGTTCGCTGTCCCTAACGATCGGACATTTCCACTATCGTACAGGATCTGATGGGATGGGTAGGGAAAGGCGATGACTCCGCAACAGTTTTGCAAAGATTCACACTTTATTTTGTCACTTCTTATACATCGTTCGTTCCCGCGGTGGCGAAAGAAAAAAAAGAAAAAACAAAGGAGAAAAGTGAACGGGGACTCTACCGTTCGACATTCCACCAAAGGGAGAGCTGAGAAAAAATTGGATAACCAAAAGAAAAAAAAATTTTTCGGCAAAGGTGACAACGAGAAAAAAAAACAAACAAAAAGAGAAGATGAAGAAAAGGAAAAAAATATACAGCAAACGGCATCAAGGGGGCCGACAGCTACTCAGGGCTTGCGCGGGGCGCCCGGGGGTCTTCCATGCCTCTTCGGCGGTGCAGGACCGTCGTGGCCCTTCCCCTTCTTACAGGGCCCTTGGGTCTTCCACCCCTCGCTGCAATCCGGGCAGTCTCGGACGGTGATGCCGGGGCGCCCCCAGCGGAAGCAGAAGGTCCGTTGTCGAGGGTGTGGACACCGGCGGGTGAAGTGTGTGGCCAAATCGCAGTTCCAGCAGAGCTCTCGCTCTGCTGGTCTGGCCTCCTGCGGGGGCGACGGCTCCCGCGCCGGTTCCGGTGTCGGTCCTCGCGGCTCCTCTTCTGTCGGCGGCTCCGGTGTGGGCCCCCGGGTCGGCTCTCCCGCGGGTCTGCCCCATCCGGGCTGTTGGCGCAGCCACCACAGCATGTCCCCGGGGTGGTCCCCTTCTGGCGACTCCGATTGCGCGGGTTGGCACCTCGGGCTTCGCGAGCGGTCCCTGCCCCGTTCCTCTGGGTCGGTCCCGACCGCCACGTCGACGCGCCGTGGGTATACTTGCACGCCCACGTTCCTCCTAGCCGGGACCCGGATCCTCATTCGCTCTACCCTCGGCTCGGTTTGCGTCGCCGCATCGCTCTCAGCCCTCTCGACCGCCCTCCCCTCCATGGGCTCGGTTTGGGTAGTCGCGTCGCTCTCGACTATCTCGCGCACCACCGCCCCGGTCGTCGTAAACTGCCGGGCCCTCCTCCGGCGTACCTCTCTGGCCAGCGCCTCCCAGAATCCGGGGTAGTTCTGTTGGACCCTAAGGATCACGTGGATCCATTGTACCCAGAACTCCATGTCCCGGGGATCCATCCTCCGCAACACGGATCCCACAGTCCGACAGCGACGACACCACGACACCAACGACAGCAACAACACCAACGACAGCTACGACACCCTAAGGAGGGAGAGGAGCGTGGTAAGGCTTAAGGTCCTTAACATGAATCTTCCCTATCAACTGTCCGGCCGAGTCCGCGAGCTCGTATACTACGGGCGACAGAATCCTCCGAATAGCGAAGGGACCGTGAAATTTTGTGGCCAATTTAGCGGAAACGTGTTGAGCGGCGGACGACAAGACATGCTGCCTTTTCAATACCTGCTCGCCCACCGTAAATTGACGATCCCGCCTACGTAAATTGTAATAGCGCGTTTGCTTTTGTCTCGCGGCTTCCAAATTCTCCACGATCCATTCTCGCAATAATCGGATTCGCGCCATTCTCTCGCCCCACTCTTCCGGATCCGCAAGTTCTACCTCGACAGCGTCATCTCGACCGCGAAATATATTGACAGGCTGCGGTTCCCTCCCGAAATTTAAAAATGCGGGGGTCGCCTGCAACGACGTGTGGTACGCAGAGTTATACGCGAAACGGAATTCGCAAATATGTTGGTCCCACTCGCGGTGGTCCCGCCCCAGAAAAGCCGTAATCATTGTTTTAAGCACTCTGTTAACCCTTTCGACGGGGTTCGCCTGAGGGTGATAGGGTGGCACCGTCGAATGGTGGAAACCATGTTTTTCGGCTAACGATTGCATCTCACGATTTAGGAACTTCCGTACCAGTTATCCGTCACCAGTACGCGCGGCGCGCCCCAGCGGAAAATGACGAGATCCTCGACAGCCTCTCGGATTTTCTTCCCTTTCGCCTTACGTAACGGGCAACACTCAACCCATTTCGAGAAAAGGTCCTGTAACACAAGGAGGTACGCGTATCCCGCTCTGCTCGACGGGAACGGTCCCATTATATCAGCCGCGACAACAGTCCACGGGGCCTCGATTATTCTCTGCCCCATCAATCCCGCCGGAACATCCAGTTCCACTTTCGCCCTTTGGCACGTATCGCACCGGCGTACGTAATCAACGACATCTTTAAATAGGCGCGGCCAGTAATATCGAATCGCGATCCGTCGGTACGTCTTTTCAACGCCTAAATGTCCCGCATGCGGCGGATCGTGATTCTCTCGTATTATCTCATTGCGCGACTCGCGTGGCACGACCAACTTCCACTGCTCGTTATCCCCGACCGCTCAATGACCGCGCGGGGTCTCCGAAAGTATAATTTTTCGTCGGCTACTCTCCACCCGGGAAATCGACGCGAGTTTCCGACAACATCTGCGACTCTCTTATCGTACCACCTATCTTCGACCGCGGCCGCCGCGCACAATTCCCCATCCGTTTCGTGAATTCGCGACAGGGCGTCCGGCACTCGGTGCAGGGCGCCTTTCCGATGTTCGATTTGAAAATCATACTCGAGTAGTTCTAGAGCCCATCTCGCTAAACGTCCCGTAGGATTTTTTAAATTGTGCAGCCAGCGTAGGCTGCTATGATCCGTGATTACCGTGAATTTATAACCTTCTAAATACGGTCTAAATTTTTTGATAGACCATACGACCGCTAAGCACTCTTGCTCGGTCGTCGAATAGTTTCTTTCCGCGTCCGACAGCGCTCGACTCGCGTACGCGATCACGTGTTCGACGTCCTGGATCCTTTGCGTGAGGACCGCCCCTAAGCCGACCGAGCTCGCGTCCGTTTGCAAGGTGAACGGCTCGTTAAAGTCCGGACACGACAACGTTGGCGGGGACGTAATGCACGCGATTACTTTTTCAAAAGCTTGCTTTTGGGCGTCCCCCCACTCCCAAGACTGCTGCTTCTTCAGCAAGTGAGTTAATGGCTCTAATACGGTAGCGCAATTAGGGATGAAGCGGCGATACCAAGACGCCATCCCGATGAAGTGACGCAATCGCGGAATATCTTTTGGTGGAGGGTAGGTTCGGACGTCGACGGTCTTGTCCGGATCCACCCTCAAATCCTCCTTCTGCACTAAAAACCCGAGATATTTTACTTGCGAACGACAAAATTTACTTTTTTCCGGATTAATGGTCAGACCAGCCTCGCGAATACGCGCGAAAACTCGCTTTAACCACTCTAGATGCTCCTCAAAGGTCTCCGTCGCGACAACGACATCATATAAATACGCGAACGCGTGCGGATCCATCTCGGGTCCGATCAATTTATCCAGAAGTCGCTGGAACGTCGCGGGGGCTCCCGTCAGCCCAAACGGCATTCTTTTAAAATGGAAAAGACCTTTTCCGGGCACCGCGAAAGCCGTAATTTCCCGACTCTTTTCATCGAGCTGTATCTGGAAATATGCCTGGCTGATCAATTGTTGAAATATAACGCGCCTTTCGTAACCGGTCTAATATCGCGTTTATCAACGGCAGCGGGTAAGCGTCTTTTTTGGACACTTTATTGACCGCCCGAAAATCTAAGCAAAATCGGTATTTTCCGTTCGGTTTCCTTATCATGACGATTGGCGTAGACCATTCGCTTTTCAAAGGTTCTATTATTCCGGCCGCCAATAACCGATCTACCTCGTCGTGAATTGCTTCGCGTATTTTCGGCGAAACGGGGTAGCAACGCTGCTTAATCGGGGGGATGCCCCCCCCCCCACGTCAATACGATGCGCCGTGAGATGCGTAACACCGAGTCTTTCCGGATCTCCCGGGAGTTCGGACGCTAATAAATCCTGTAGTTGTCGCTCCTCGTCAGACGACAGCTCGCTCAAACCCGCGCATACCAGCGGCGACACGTCCGGCTTCCGTTTCCCCTCCCCTTTCCGCGGAGTTTCCGCGGGCTCGCACACGTTCTCGAGGTTAGCCTCCGTCGCGGGTTCCCTCTCAACGACAGCTTTCTTCTGCGTATTCGATTCCGACGTAGGTTTTCCCCCCTTTGACGGGGTCGCGCATACGCTAACGAGAGAATTGTCAGATTCCGTCTCGAAAGAATATTGGCGCGAGGGATCGTCCCTGAAATGCCACCTACGTTGCGCGAAATCTACGACGATTCCGAAAGCCTCTAGAAAGTCCTGACCCAGAATACACGTCAACGCTAGGGTCGGCAGCGCGAACACTCGCGTATTTACGGTTCTTTCGCGGAGAGTGATTGGAATTTCGACCTCCCCCCTCACTCTCGTGGTTTGATCGGTGGCTGTCGTCACGCGTATTCCTCCGATCGGACCGAACGAAAAGACTGCCCGTTTCATACGGATGGCCGTCTCCCGGTTTACGAACGTGCGACTCGATCCCGAATCTACCAACGCTTTCACCTCGAAATTATTCGCAAGACGAACGCGAAGGAACGACAGCGAACGCGAATTTTCCTTCCCAAATGCGCTATACGCGAATTCTCGCAAATTCTCCGACAGCGAGTCTATGGGGGTGGGAGGGGCAGGAGTCGGACTCCCCCTTTTTCGCGACTCCTCTATTCGTTTCCCGAACAGTCGGGACAAGTACGAATCGTAACGTCAGCTTTACCGCACTTGTAACAGTGCTTACGCACCTCTGCGGTGCAATCTCGCGAAAAATGTCCCTCTTTATCGCAATTCCAACATCTTCGGTTGGCAGCGCGTGTCCCGCTCGTCGCGGAGGTGGAGGCGGCGGCCGCGGCCGTCGTAGAAGCGGTCGACGCGACAGCAGTACCGGCCCTCGACTCGCGGGCCTTGGTCCTCCTACCCTTTGACGCGCTCTCCGTTGACTCCGTTAACGCCGCTACGGTATCGTTAATCCGCCCGCCGGGACGTCGATTCGCGCCCTTTGGCGGTCGGTACGCTAAGTCCGGAAATAATGATCCCTCCGGCGGAGGTGGAGCACGATAGCTTTGAGCCGCCCGACAGCAGCTTTCCGCGCGCGCGGCTAACAACTCGAGGGTCTCTAAGTCCTCGACCGCGTCCCTATGCACCATCGTTTGCAACCGCGGTAGCATGTGTCGATGCGCGTAGCTCACTTTTTCCTCTTCGCTCCACGGCGGCGAGAGTCGATCAAACAAGGCGTTTAGACACGTGAGGAAATCTGCCACCGATTCCTGTTCCCCCTGCGTGCGTCGCATAATTTCCTCGCGAAGCGCGAATTGAAAATCGGGGTCTCCGAATCGAGCTCGCCACGCTATCTTAAAAGCGGCCCATGACGTAAGGCGCGCCTTCTTCGCGCGGAACCAGTGGAGAGCGATCCCCGACAAGAAAAACGGAAGACATCGTATGACATCTTCGTCCGCGACCGGAATGAGCTCGCGTCCCTCCTCGATTCGTAGGAGAAATGTCTCGACGTCCTCCCCGCGTGTGCCCGAAAACTTGAGGTTCCACTTTCGCATGATATTGTAGACGGCGGACGCGGAGGTGCCACCCGACTCCTGGGACGCGCGACGTTCACTATCCCGAGGGGCGTTCGAAGGGCCGACACGCGTCCGCGAGCCCATCTCCTCGAACGGGCTATCCGGTCGAACCGGATCGGCCACCGGGACGCGCAATTCATTATCCGACATCTCGCTCGCGTCGGCAATCCCCTCGTGTTCCCAACTACGTCTTGTAGTTCTCACACGACGTGACAAACGAAGCGCTAACACGGAGTCTGATCCGTCAACGGGTAATTCGCGTCGCTCCAATTCCGCGATTAATTGCTCGCGAGTTGATTGAAATATCCACTCGTCGTCTTCCGAGTGACTCATACGACCGTCACTTTATAATTCCTAAGTCCGAGAATTCAACGCTCCTTTCGTTCCGAGTTACGAAAATAAGTCGCGAAAATAAATATCGAGCGTGAAAACGACTCTGTCGAACGCGAAATTAACCTTACCGAACGCGAGAATAATATTAACAAACGTAGGACTAATATTCCCGAAAAGCGAAAACAACTATCACCGAACGCGAGAATAATATTTCCGAAAGCGATAATATAATACGATCCAACATGAAAAGAATATGACCGAACACGGGAATAATAATACTAAACACGAAAATAAGGACACCGAATACGACAACAATATTACCGGACGCGAGAACGACACCGAAGACGGCAAACAATATTACCGGACGCGAGAACGACACCGAAAGTGAAAATAATATCGCTAAACGTGAGGACGAACAAAGACGGTTCGAGAGAATGGTCTTGTCGTTATGGCCCGCCCGAAGTAAAAAAAACATCTATTGTGAGCGGACTCTCCTCCAAAAGTTAAACACTCGCGTCGTCGCTCAACCGACAATAATTTCGCGAACGTTCAAATTTTCTTAACCGACAATAATTCACCCGACAATATATGCGCGAAATAGGCCACAAAATCACACAAGTAAATCCCAACACCAAGCATATCAACAACATGCACAAGAAAATTATAACTAATTATCTATTACTACTATTCACCGTCACCCGCACAAAGTATCGGAGCGCTCGGAGTATGCCCTTTCTCGACCCTCTGCGGTCGATTTTACGTTTGGCGGCCCCACGTTGGGCGCCAAATTTTGTCACGCTATTTTCTTAAATAGCGGATCAAAAGGGAGAGCGGGATGTTAGGCCTCTCTAAAGCGGGGTCCCTCGTACTCGGAAGGCGATCGGTCGGTCGCGAAAAACTTTGTTGGGCGCCAGACACGTACGACGACGTGTCACCGAATCGCGAAACAATAACCGGAACTCGCGAAAATCGATAAGATCGAGGATACCTTCGGCACGAGGGGCTAGCTAGCTCAACCTAACGGTGGAGGGGCAGGGTAGATGCCGGGCAGCGCTCAGGAATGCGGGGGACGGGTGAATAAGTCGCGCGAAAGTCGTCAATTTAATGAATAATAAAGACCTTTATTCCGATCGCAGTCAGTTAACAGTGCTACGTTTATCCCGTCGGTTGACAAAGACGGTGCGAATAACAACATTTACTTTCTCGGTCGACGGAGAAATATTATTGACGATGACTCTCAGGATTTGCGGAGTGACTTAGAGACGCGTCGGAACAACGGTGACGACAGCGAGTAATATAAAACGACAGCACGTACAAAATTGAATCAACGAAATAATGCCGCGACGATCGCAGGCCGCAAAATACACGCGATGAATTAATATAACTCCGCTCGCGAAAATATAAAACGACAGCTACAACGTACCGAATAATGCGACTCGCGAGGAATACGCAATACGCAATAATATATCGCGATCAACACGATACACGATAATTAAGCCGCTCGCGAAACACAATCGATAACGGCGGCGCGGCTCTACGCCGCTCGCGAAACGTGATACGACACCAAGTACAAAAAAAAAGGTATGCGGCGTCCCGCGCCTCGCTGGGCGCGCGCAAGATATTTTCCGCACCCGCGAAAGGATTCTGTCGTCCGAAGGAAAATCTGGACGTTGCGGTCACCACGCGACGCAGATTACACGCCGTTCGCACTTTACACCGTTCGCGACGTACGACTCGAAATATGCCGAAACCGCGAGAATCCTCGATTGCGGGCGAGCAGATTATATTTTCGACCGTTTACCGAGCACGACCGATACCCGGTTTTCACGCGAGTCGAAACCGCGAGGATATTCTATCGCGCGTGCAAGCGGATTACGGCGGCACTCGCGAAACACTGGCGTCGCGCCGCGTGGTCACTCGCGTTTCGCGTACCCGGTATCCGGGGCCCTTCGACGCCGTCGACCGCGAATCTCCGGGGCTCGCTCCGATACTAACCGCGACAACCGCTCTCGGGGTCCCTCGCGCTTGATGTCGACTGCCAACCAAGACGAAATTTACGCCGGGTCTCTTGCCACGGCTAACGAACGCGAAATTATGGCACGTCGACAGCAGAGCGGGAGCGCGACCCTTCGCGGTCCGTTCGTGGCTTTACAACTTAATTTCGGGCGACCTCACCGGTGTGCTGCTCCTCGGGCCTCGTCCTCGCCAGCTCGGCCTCCTCGTCCTCGGGTCAGCGGCAGCTCTCGCGGGCCGGGGTCCTCCACGGGCACACTCGCACACACGACAACGTTTTGCAAATCGGATCGCGACGACGACAGCGAAAATGTGACTTGTCGATTCGGCGGACGGCGCAGAAGAGACAGCGCGGCGCCGCGCTCGATCGCGAGTCGATTCCTCACCCCACGCAGGGGTTGCGCGACCGTTCTGCGCGTCGTCCGGCTGTTATCGACGTCGCGCGTGATCGTTCGATCCTCGCGGCGCAACGCCGTACATCGTAGGGGTGCCTTGCCTCGCCCGTCCGCTCCTCCGAATCTCCACCGGGTGGGCCGCAATCCTCTGCCAATAGCCGGTTTTCGACGCGGCGTTTTTTTCGATATCGGTGGGACGCCGTTCACAAAAAAAAAATAAATAAATAAACGCGAGTAAATAATTATTCTCCATAATCGCGTTAGCGCCACTTGGAGACTCCGACGCCCCGCACGCTCCCTGGTCCGTCGTCGGGCGCGAACCCCGCGCCTTGTGACGGCGGCGGGGACGCTGCCATGCGCGGCGATGCCGCAACGTCACAGTAATTATAAACGCGAGATAATTTTATGCCCGTTTTTAATAATAAGGGGCTGCATATATAATCGCCGGTTTTGTGGTGATGCAACCGGACATGGATGATCATACTAATCTGGTCGAGAATTTGACCAATACTGTTCAAAATACGGTATATATTTCGCCTTCTTCCCCCCCTCCCCCCAAATAGGTCCTACTTTAGAGAGATGTCTCACACGCGACCAGTTCGACGAATTCACCACTCTATCAAATACGAAATGAAGCCTGCGATTAAACCTCGGGTGTTTTAAGTTTATTCGAAGCATGTCGCGCGTCGGATTTTTGTGATACGATCATTTCTAACCGATTCTGAATTGCCAAATTATAATGTTACAAAAATTTTTTTAATGACAGATTTTACAATATTAAATCCGGCACCTGTTCTTTTTAAAAAGAATCCTAATTATTCTGATTTACAATTAATTCATTGTGTCCACCCAGTGGTGGATGGGCTAAGTTGGTCCCCTTTTTTACAATTATCTCAATGTATTTATCAAATATTTTTAATAATATTTCCTCTTGTTTTAAATTTTCTTTAAATGAGTATATTTGATTTAATTCACTTTTTTTTGGAAGTATTTATTTTCATTTTGACAAATTTCTATGAATGTTTGGACGTAAGTCTGATGCTGCTTTTTTGCTTTTCGTATACTATTTTACTTTCAGAAATAAGTTTCTTAATTAATTTTCCCTTATTTCTCATTTCTAGAGTAATAAAAGAATTTTTGTAATCGTTGATCTTTTTTATTAGTCTCTTATTTTCATTTCTCAGTCTCTCATTTTTTTTAATAATAATAATCAAGAGACACGGTAGTGTCTCGCGCCAAGTACGCGCGGAGCGAGACAGCCGTGGCTCTATATACGCGACGCGACGAATTATATATATGTTGAGAGTACTCAAGATTTTGAGATCTCGATAACTAGTGAACGGATCAAGTTCTAACTAGGCTCAATGGAAAGCTTGGACCAAATTTATATAATGAAAGTATTTTTATTTTTCCCCTACGTGGCCTACGAAAAAATATATTGCGATGCAAAAGTCCAGACCTGAAAATTTTACATTAAGATACGTCGTCGTCACTTTCACATCCTCGCCACGGCGCGCGGCGCGCCGTGGTGGTGGGGGTAGCGTTACTTTCATATTCTCGCCACAGTGCGCCGCGGCGCCACTGTTTCGTGTCACTTTTATTTTCCTTAGTTTGATCGATCGATCACATGTGAGGTGACAGGAGTAAAAAACATAACCGTAAAGTGGCCTATACACGTCGCGAGTCCGGCTCGTCTCGGTTTCCACTCGTTCGTGGGTGAGATGTTACAAGACGGGCTCGGCATCCGACGAGCCAAATTTCGGGACTATTCGGGAGTGTGTGTGTGGTGAAAAACGTTCAAGTCCGGCTCGCCGATAAATAAATAAATCGCGTTCCCGAGAGAGAGCGAGAGAGCGATATTGCCAGTCTCGAGCGTCTCCATGAAAACGAAAGAGACAGCATGTTTATGTGCAGTGACGTGACTGACGTGTACGTTAGTTGGTGCGCGAGGCTGCGTTTACATTTATCGTAATGTTAAGTTCCTTACGACGATTGTAACGCTCGACAGCTATCGTAACCTCATTATATGAGTTGACTCAACTTGAACTCGGAAGATTGTGACACTTGTCTAGCGTTACAACAGTATAACCTAACATGTCAGCCTTCTCGACGCGCGAAGAAAAGTGTGTAGTTAGATATATTAACATAGATATATTGTTTACGACAGCTTCTTTGCTTACGATCACGATCGCAGCGTTACGATGGATCGTAAGCTCATTACGACGATCGTAACGTTCGTCGTGACAGTTATCGTATGAATTATTAAGGTGCGTCTACATCTATCGTAACGCTGCGATCGTGGTCGTAAGCAAAGAAGCTTTCGTAAACAATATCGTGGGTGAGATGTTACGAGACGGGCTCGGCGTCCGACGAGCCAAATTTCGGGACTATTCGGGAGTGTGTGTGTGGTGAAAAACGTTTGAGTCCGGCTCGCGAATCAAACTCGTACATGTTATGGGCCGCTTTAGACGTCCGCGTCGTCGAGAAATATTCCGTCCGCGTTGTCGCGTCCGAACACTCCGAACGAAGTGCAGTGGAGTGACAGAGTTCGCGCCTTGCGGATGGCTGGTTCCTGGGATACACCCTGTGCGAGGGTCGCGAGGTTATATCTATCGTACGTATTGCTCTTTTTCGCGGTCACGCTCGCGTTTCCCGCTCGCGTTCTCTCTCTCTTTCTTTTTCTCTAATAATGACTATCAAATATATCTGATAAAATTAAGTCTAAATATTTTTTGTATTATAACACAAAAATTATATCTGACAGTGACATCCTTAATTAAATGTGCAGTGTAGTTTGTATTATAAATTATTAATTGCCTTATTTTGTTAACAAACTTTACTATACATATATTATCTACTATGACATTCTGCCAATAGCATCGTACATGCCAAATTTTGTATCAAATCTGTTTTTCTTTTGACAAAATTTATTTATAGCAAACACTGCATAATGTGCTCTCGACAAATTTGACTTTTCCTAATATATTCATATTTTGTGTCTTAATTTTTTAAATGATTTATAAATTTATACAAACTGCACTGCACATTTAAGGGCGTCAAACTCTCAGATATAATTCTTGTAAGTTATAATACAAAATATATTTACATTTGATTTTATCAGACATAAATGTCGATGTCGATAGACATTATGGCGTTTGATGTATCTATAACAAAAAGGGGTGATATCCGTACAAAATTACCTTTTAAAGGTAAAAAAAAAGACGCCAAGCACGCGTGGTGTACCTTGAAAAAATCGAAGTAGTTATCTTTGTACCTCGAAAAAATCCAAATAATATTTTTACCTTAAAAAACCAAAGTAATATATTTACCTTGAAAAAATCGAAGTAATATATTTATTACAAAAAAAGAAATGATATCTTTAAATTATGCGCCAATTAAATATATATTATATCGAAAAATAACTATGGTTCTTTTAAAAAATGAATTCCCATTAAAGTGAAAAAATTAATATAAAATGTGAAAAATTTTAGTGAAAAAAACTTGGCGCTGCCAAATTTTAAAATATTTGAAAGCAATAAATAACTAATTTAAAATATTAAATTAATAATTACAATGTGAATGTAGAGACTTTCACACATTAATTTAAAGTACTTTTTCCATTTATAAAAATTGTTTCATTAATATATATTATTATGTTTAGCAGCGCCAAGTTTTTTTCACTAAAATTTTTCACATTTTATATTAATTTTTTCACTTTAATGGGAATTCATTTTTTAAAAGAACCATAGTTATTTTTCGATATAATATATATTTAATTGGCGCATAATTTAAAGATATCATTTCTTTTTTTTGTAATAAATATATTACTTCGATTTTTTCAAGGTAAATATATTACTTTGGTTTTTTAAGGTAAAAATATTATTTGGATTTTTTCGAGGTACAAAGATAACTACTTCGATTTTTTCAAGGTACACCACGCGTGCTTGGCGTCTTTTTTTTTACCTTTAAAAGGTTCTAATTACTGCAAATCAATAATTATAGGTAAAGGAGCACAGAGCCGTAACAAGGTGTAAATATCTTAAATTTTAATTAGGTCAAAGTGTGACAATTTTAAACGTTTTGGTCCTACATCATCAGGCCATCCTCAGTACATAAAATGATTAATATCAGAGATTCGCAAAACGCATAATATTGTATTATGCGTTTTGCGACTCTCTGATATTAATCCTTTTACGTACTTTTTATGAAACGTTTATATAAAATTGTCATACTTTAACCTAATTAAAATTTAAGACATTAACACCTTTTGCTACGGCTCTGTGCCCCTTTACCTAGCTAATTATATTATTAAATGACCATAAACTTACCTATAGTCACAACCATATTTTCATCGACAACGAGTGCATCTGTGGCTTCGTCATATCCAGAAAAACATGGATGTAGTAATACATTCATATTATGCGTTAAGATCCAGCCGCAGTATCCGCATTTATTGTTCTACACATATGCGATAAAATTTGTATATTGTTGCGCCCGTGCTAAGACGCCCGTTACATCGCCGCAAGTTGCGAAGCGTCCCTGACGACCAGCTGTTATTGATTTATCGATTGACGACAGTTTGTTGTTGTTCTGAGCCCCCGTCTCCGAGCGGACGTGTCAGCTCGAATCTTGTTATAATTCGTGTTGTTCTAATAAACGAATCTTACAGTTTCTTTAATTGTGTCGCCTCTTTTTCCGCGTGTGCCGGTTGCGCGAGTGAGAATGAGTGAGAGCGGTGAGACGCGTACGCGGACTCGGCGAGCGCAACAATACATATAGTACATAAGGATAAACATTGTAGGATAGAAAAATCCGCAAGTTTAAAGTTACTGGATTTCATGCATATACAAAAGCAAGTCTAGTCCCCCGCAATGTATCCCTTTCAAAAATTTTTTATATAAAAACATAAATATATGTATATAATTATATATAAAATATATCCATATATGTTTTCTTTCTTTTGTACAATCTCTGTTCGTATATACAAAAAAAATAATTTGAAAAAAATCTAAAAATAATTAAAAATTAATTTTCGCTTTGCATTTTTATAAAAAATAAAGTTTAAGGAAATGAGAAAAAATTGGCAATATATGTAGAATACTTTATTTCTGCCTTTCGGCTTGAAATGGTTACACGTGTGTTCCTCAAGTTCATGCATACCTCATTAGATATTCATACATATATCATTATACATTTACATTTATATTGTATACAAACAAACAAACAAGTAGAGCTGAATATTGTAAGCTCAACAGTTTTCTGTCTCTATATTTCGTTTTTCTCTTCTCTCCTCCAGCTTCACCATCCATCTCTCTCCCTCTCCGTTGCCGTTCAAAATTTTTCTTAGTCTCTCCCCTGTTCCCTCTCCCATGTCATCGCTTCCCTCCCTCGCGCATCTCTCTAGCGTATGTTCCCATGTTTCTTCCTCAGCTTCACATACTCTGCATCTTCTTTTCTCCTCTGATTCCCAGTATCTTCCGCCGCGCATCTCGTTACCCATTCTGAATCTTGCTATCCTTGTTATCGACTTTTCTTTTCCTCTTCTTTCCAGATACTCAGGCCTTCCGATTTCTACTATCTCCTTGTACTGTGACGTGACATAGTCACGTCCACCGCCCCGACGGCTCGGCCGAGGGGAAAGCCGGGGATGCTGTCTCGACCCGAGTCGGGGAGGTGCGTTTAGGATAATCATATTTTTGCGAGGCGTAAGTTAGTTATAGGAGGAGCGCGGCGAGTGTCACGGGGTGGGCAGCCAGCCTCACCCAATGTAACGACCACGTGTCGCGACGAGGGAGAAACCCAGCGTCGGCGGGGACCGAGCGGAGCAGCACGCCGACAACCGAGTCACGCCCGGACCCGCCGCCGGACCGTCCCGCGGTCACGCGAGGAGGGCCGAGACCCCCGAGCCCATCGCAACGAGGAAGCCAAGGGCGCGCCACCACGCTTCGGATGAAGGCCGTAGCATCGCTACCGCGGAGCGGATGTGCGACCCTGTACGCCGCAGCCGGGGACTTAGACTGCACCGGTCAGTGGCCAAGGCCTGGCCAGCCTGGCGCACCTGTATTAAACTCGGAGAGTCCCGACCGGTACCGCCACTGAAACCAGGCGATGAACACTCCAGTTGAAAGTCCCGCGGACGAGCGGCAGACGTCACGTGGGACGTCGTGAGCGGCGAGAGCAG
Organism: Leptothorax acervorum; assembly: GCA_035220615.1. Taxonomy (NCBI): domain Eukaryota; kingdom Metazoa; phylum Arthropoda; class Insecta; order Hymenoptera; family Formicidae; genus Leptothorax; species Leptothorax acervorum. The sequence continues at coordinate 98,487 of JASTWQ010000293.1, forward strand.
CGCGAAGAGCGGATCGGCGGAGCTGAGCGGCCGCGGGCGGCCGCGCATGCGCGGGAACCCAACGCGGTCCGAACCGGCGAACGACTCGGCACTGTCGTGCTAGCTGGCAAGGAGACGACATCCCGGAGCCGTTGCGAGTCCGCCCCGACCAAGCAGCCGTCCTGTGCAGCGCAGCAGAACATGTAAGGCTACCACCCCGGTATCTCGTCGCGTTCCGTGTGCGACCTCGGCCTCCGCCTCACCTTAATTACCTTCGAGTTACCTGCGCACGTACGTTTACCTTGTTACTGCCTCGTGCCAGGAAGTTGGTCGGTACCTAGAGTATCTATTACCTCGAGACGCGGACAGAGGAGGCCGGCCGGGGGCGCACACATCTTGAGTTCGCGGGAAAACCCTCCTCGGGGATCAGTGCGGCCGACAGTCGCGGGTGTGTGTGTGTGTGGGGAAACTCTCCGTGCGCGGTTGCGTCGGGCGTATCGCGCGTGTCGGATGCGCCCGGCAGAGTGAGACCGTCGCGTCGGAGGTTTCCGCGGAATCGCGGAATCGCGGTGGTTATTAGTGTTGTTTCGCGGATTCCGAATGAGAGTGTCGCGGAAAGTGTCGTGATTGTCTCGCGAACGTCGCAAAACGGGTCGGGAGAATCGTCTCGCGAACGTCGTAAAACGTGTCGGGGGAATTTCGGGCTTCGAGTAAGTTGTCTCGCGAACGTCGTAAAGCGTATCGGGAGAAGGGTAGAGTCCCGCGAACGTCGCGAGACGTGTTACGGTTGTTGCGTCGCAGGCGGCCGAGGAATGTTGTGCGGGTTTTTGCCGCGCATTCGCGGAGGCCGCCGCGAGAACGAGCGCGTGTAGAGTCTCGCTAGCGTTGGTCTTTCGGGTTTCGAATAGATTGCGAATCGGTCTTTCGAGTCTCGACGGAGTTGCGAATATAGTTCGAGTGTGTTGTATGAGTGAGTCGTGATTGCGAGTCTATCATTCTATTATCTTCTTTTGTTATCACTTTCCACCAACATTCTATTTCTTTCCGTAAATATACTTCTTATTTGTTACACATTATTTGAGTGTGTTGATTGCGTTGCGCCGCCTCTCCCTTTCCTCAGAGTATCACACTCGCCTCGCGCCCTGAGTGGACGTGCGTGTCCGGGCGATCGCGTCAAGATTAGGCTTACGAAACGTGGTGCGCGTACTCGCACCTGGCGCCTAAGTTTTCGCGTTACCTCGCGATATCGTTGAGATTGAATACCTATCGGGATACCTCGCGAATACTTCGAGATTACCTGCTGGGATACCCCGCGAATACCTCGTGATTACCTGCTGGAATACCTCGCGAATATCGTGGAAATTGACTATCGGAATACCTCGCGACTATCTCTGTGAGTCTTGGCCGATCTGAATACCTCGCGGATACCCTCGGCCTAATTACCTCGCGGATACCTTTGTCCTACTCTATCTCTACCTAATTATCGGTGGCTAATTTGCAGCCGCGCCTTCTCGGCGGGCGAGACCGAGGAAAAACGGGTTGCAGTACCATCTATTGTATTTTGACTCTCTTATTCTTTCATCTATCTCCTGTATTTGTATGTCTCTATCTCTACACCCTACCTCTTCTATGCTACTCCATCCCTCTCCTCTTTTCCTTTCTATCTCTTCCGCTGCGTATCCTCTACTCTCGTAAAACTTTCTACGTTCTATTTCCCATTTTGACTTCTCTTTCCTTAGGTCTTTCTTTATTTCCTTCCAGCATGCTCTTGCTATTTTGTTTCCCCCTCCGTTTTCTAATTTTTCCTTGTATCTCATTGCTCTTTTTGCCGCTTTTGTTCTCATCTTAATTCTTTTAGTTTCTTCTCTTATCATATAACTGGGTGTGCACCAGTCTAATGCTAACGTCCATCTTATGAACCTCTCTTGTATCCTCTCTATATTCTTTCTTTCCTTCAATCCCCATACCTCTGCTCCATACATCGCCACGCTTGCCACCAGTGAGTCAAATAGTTTCATTCTTCTTCTCCAGTCTCCTCCAAAAATTCTTTTTCCTATACCCCATACTTGCCTCATTGCTACTGTGGCTTTTCTTACTCTCTCCTTTATATGTGCTTCCTGTCCACCGTTTCTTTGAAATGTGTATCCTAAGTAGCAAAATTCTTTTACCTCTTCTATTCGCTCTCCTTTCCATCTCCATTCCACCTCCTTGATTCTACCTCCTCCTTTCCTAAATCTCATGACTTTTGTTTTTCCCACATTCACTGTTAGTTTCCTTTTGTCGAAGTATTTTTCTAACCTTTTTATCATTTGCTTCATTTCCTCTTCTTTCTCTGCAATTATCACCACATCATCCGCATATGCAAGCGTCCATATTTTTGTATCTCCTATAACCACCCCTCCTTCCTGCCCTTTTCTCATTACTTCCTCCATGTCCGCCAGCATCAGTACAAACAGCAGCGCACTCAGAGGACATCCCTGTCTTACTCCTTTGACTGTCCAAAAGCAGGGTCCTTTTTCTCCGTTACATCTAATCACGTTTCTTGTTTCTTTATATAGTTCTTTGATTCTAACTCTCAGCCTTTCGCTTATTCCATTCTTCTCCATTACCTTCCATAATATTTCTCTGTCCACTGAGTCAAATGCTGCCTTCAAATCTATAAATGTTGCCACTAGCTTCCCTTTTTCTTTGCTAATCGCTCTTCCTATTACGTAGTTCAATGTGTATATATTTTCTATCGTTCCTTTTCCTTTCCTGAATCTTGTTTGTGTCTCCGGTATTAGCTTTTTCTCTTCTACCTCTTTCTCTAGTCGTTTTGCTAAGATAGCTGCGTATATTTTATAGCTCGTGTTCATCAGTGTTACACCTCTGTAGTCTCCTGCTTCTTTTCCTTCCCCTTTCTTTATTATTGGTACAATTATTCCTTCATTCCAGTCTTCTATCATTTCCCCTTTCTTCCATGCTATATCACACATCCTCCATATTGCTTCCTTTAATCTGTTTCCTCCGTTTGTCCATACCTCGTTTGGTATTCCATCCGTTCCTGCTGCTTTTCTATTCTTCATCTCCGCTATTACTTCTTCTATCTCCTCTCTTCTTATTCCTTCCTGCTCTTCGCAACCGTCTTCTGTTTCTTGTTTTTCCTCTTCTTTCTCTTGATCAAAGTCACGATATAAGGCAAATGAGAGCTATACGCTGATATTAAAGCGAGAGATTTAAAATTTGTTTAATAAATTTTAAATCTTTCGTGTATTTCCAAGTACACGAATTTCCAACATACTAAACCGCGCGCCGATTTTTTGTCGGACTGAAAACACAGTTTTCGTTGGAGCATTAAAATTCCTTACCCCCCCCCCCCCTAACGAATCATTTGATGCTAATTTAAGCATCATAAATTAATATAAAGAATTTATTGCGAAAAATATTACCTCAGCCAGGGTTTGAACCTGGAATCTCCCGTATTCCGTTCGGGCGTCTTACCAATTCGACCACCGAGGCATATGGTAATATTTATCGCAATAACAATTAATAGAACCCGGTAGGACGCATTGTTTCAGCCTGCGTAAACTTAATAACAAGAAACAAGCTCTCCAGATACACAATCAAAGACACGATATAAGGCAAATGAGAGCTATACGCTGATATTAAAGCGAGAGATTTAAAATTTGTTTAATAAGTTTTAAATCTTTCGTGTATTTCCAAGTACACGAATTTCCAACATACTAAACCGCGCGCCGATTTTTTGTCGGATTAAAAACACAGTTTTGCCTTATATCGTGTCTTTGTTTGTGTATCTGGAGAGCTTGTTTCTTGTTATTAGTTTTAAGTTTACGCAGGTTGAAACAATGCGTCCTACCGGTTTCTATTAATTGTTATTGCGATAAATATTACCATATGCCTCGGTGGTCGAATTGGTAAGACGCCCGAACGGAATACGGGAGATTCCAGGTTCAAACCCTGGCTGAGGTAATATTTTTCGCAATAAATTCTTTATATTAATTTATGATGCTTAAATTAGCATCAAATGATTCGTTAGGGGGGGGGGGGGGGTAAGGAATTTTAATGCTCCAACGAAAACTGTGTTTTCAGTCCGACAAAAAATCGGCGCGCGGTTTAGTATGTTGGAAATTCGTGTACTTGGAAATACACGAAAGATTTAAAATTTATTAAACAAATTTTAAATCTCTCGCTTTAATATCAGCGTATAGCTCTCATTTGCCTTATATCGTGTCTTTGATTGTGTATCTGGAGAGCTTGTTTCTTGTTTTTCCTATTCTTTCTCTTGCTTCGTTCCTACACCTCCTAGCAGCCTCTTAAAATGCTCGTTCCATTGTTCTTCGCTTATTTCTTCATTCACTTCTTTTCTGTGTTTCCTTACTCTATTTATGACTCTCCATACCTCCTTTTCATTTTTGGCATCTTTTGCTTCTTCTATAATTCGTTCCTTTTCCTTCTCTTTTTTTTCTTTTATCTTTTCCCTGTATTCTTTTCTTTTCTTTATGTATTCTGCTTTTTCTTCTTCTCCTTTTTTCCACTTTCTTAGCTTCTTTTTTGCTTCTTTTCTTAGCTCTGCACACTGTCCGTCCCACCATTTATTTTTTCTCTTCGCTTTGCTGTCTATTCTAATTTCTTTCCAGCTTGCCGCCCGCGTCACTGCTTTCTTTATTTCTTCCATGAGCTCTTTCGGGTTCACTCCCTCTATAGTTTTTTCCTCGATCTTCTCTCTATATCTTTCTACAGCTTCTTTGGACCAGTCCATTACTTTTTTCACTTTCCTCTCTTCCCTTTTTCTTTCTTCTATTTCCTCCGCTACTTTAAGTACTACATATTGATGGTCCGATTCTATCTCCTCTCCAATTCTTATCTCTTCTGTTCTTTCCCATAGCTCTTGATTTCCTATAATATAGTCTAATACTGTCTCTCCTCTCCCTCCGGTAAAGGTGAATTCTCCTTCTTTATCTCCCTTGGTTCCATTTAGTATTCCTAGCCCTTCCTCTTCCAGAAATTCTATCAGTTTTCTTCCTTCTGCATTTATTTCTTTGTCTTTTGATCTTCTTTCCTCTCCAAAGATGTCCGTGATTCCTCCTTTTTCTCCTGTTCTTGCATTAAAGTCGCCTCCTATTATTATTCGCTCTCCTATGCCTTCTCCGTTCATATATTCTCTTATTACTCTTATTTTTTTGTCAATGTCATTATTTACGTATACGCTGATAATCTTCCATTCTCCCTCCTTTGTTCTTACAATTCTCTCCACTACTCCTTCCTTTTCTCTCTCTATTCTTCCTTCTACTTCAAGCCCTTTTCTTAGTCCGGTGATTATCCCTCCTCTTGCTCTTCCTCTCTTCTTTTCTCTTGTCGCTGGCTGGCATTTCCATACATGTCTCTCTGGCATTATTCTTTTTATTTTGCTCCACTCTTTTTCTTCCACCCACGTTTCTAGAAGCGTTACTACGTCCTACTCTTCCACTATCTTCCAAAACGCTTCGTTTTTCCCTTTTAATCCTGCTATGTTCCAGAAGCCTACTGTCATTCCCTTTTGTCTTTCTGCTATCCTCTTCTTCTTTCTTTCTGTTCTCCTCCTCTTCTTTCCTCCTCTTCTTCTTCGTACAGTCTCCTTCTCATTTTCCTCCCGTCTCTGTTCCTTCCTGTTCTCTTCGAAATCTTTTTCCGTCTTCCAGCTTTTCCTCGCTTTCATTCCATTTCTTTTCGTGGCCGTCTATCCATATTTTTTGGTATCCTAAGGTTGCTCTTTTCCCTTTTTCTCTCTCCGCCTTCACTATACTCCATAATTGTTTTTGGATTTTTCTCTCCGCTACTGTCATGTCATCATCTATGTATATCTTTTTTTCTTTTCCCATCTTCTTTCTGTTTATCATTACTTCTTTCTTGTCTTCCCATCTGTGCAACCTAACTAGTATCATTTTGTTCTCTCGTCTGCCAATTTTCTCTCGTCTGCTAATTTTCTCTCTTCTCTCACTTCCTTCTTCTATTTCCGCTCCTTTTATTATTATATTGTTTCTTCTTCTTTTTCTTTCTTCCAATTCATTTTTTCTTTCTATCTCCTTCATTTTCTTCATCAGCTCGTTGCTCTTTCTCTCTCCCTCTCTCTTCTTCTCCACCTCCACCATTCTCTCCTCCAGTTGCTTTACTCTTTTTTCTATACCAGTTTTCAGCTTTTCCCATATCATTTCGCTTTTTCTGTATTCTTCTCTCAGGTCTTGTATCTCTTTCATCAGTTCCTCCTTATCTTTCTTTCTTTCTTTCTCTTGTTCCTCCAATTTTGCCAGTATTTCCTTCAGCATTTTTCCTGCCTCCATGCTTCCCTCTTCCTCTTCCGCTTTTTTTACTTTGCTTGGTGGCGACCTACTTACTCTTCTCTCCTTATTAAATTTATCTATAATTTCTTTCTCGACCTTTTTTATTTCTTCACTCTCCTGCTCTTTTTTTCTTTTCTTTATGAAGTCTGTAATCGACCCTTGGCTTCCTGTTCTGTCTCTTATCTTTGACAGTTCCGCTGTCCTCGCGTGTTTACTCTCTGTGTTCTTACCTTCTTTAATCGTTTCTTTGTCCTCTTTCCTGCACTTCTCCTCACTATTTTTGCTCCCTTTACTCTCCTTCTTCTCCTTCTCCATCCGCTCCTTTCTCTGCCTTTACGGTGATCCTAGTCTCCTTGTTTATTTCCTATGCCACTTCTCGATTCTACGGGCCTCTCCTAACCTCAAAATTGTCGCCGCTACACAGATTCGAAAATCTTCAGCCTGCGTCCTCTGCTCTACTTGCCTTCTTTTCTCTCTGCCTTATTGCACTTTGCGCATGCAACTGTCTGAAAAACAAAGTCGCCCTAGGGCGATATCACGGCAGAATATTTCCAATAGATTTATGCAAATGATATGCGTGTTTCTCCTTATACTTACTCGGTCGGTGACCCTTTGGCAATATATGTATAATCATATATAAATGTAACAGTTATTGTTATATAGATATATATAATTATACAGGATGTTCGAGACCTCACGTATAACCCGTTAATGACAGATTCTTCAGATTATTTGGAGGCAAAAATCTTAATGCCAAAATGTTGAGGCTGCTACAGTATTTGAACGGGAAAGGTTTATAGTTGACCAATCAGCTTGTCTAAATTTCGCGCGCTCAGGGATGTCGCATATCGAAACGGCTCTTCCACACTTTACTCAACTCGATAGAAATATTTAAAATTATTATTTATTTTATTTTTTTGTGCACTATTCTCAAGACTGACTTCCTAAATTGTTGTACGAAAACAGGATACATGTAGAATTGCAAAGTATTCATGTAAAGCGTGCCGCGGACAAATGACATTTAGTCAATTGAATTGTCATAATCGGTACAAAATATGATATGCTGCATTAAATGTCGATTAGGAAAAAAGATATTGATGAGAAAAGAAATATTGTACTATAAATACTAACATGTTTAGAAATAATTTAAAAAATTGTTTTATTAATTTTTTTGAAGAAGTACGTTTTCCAGAATGTAGACAAATAAATTATAATGTAGTTTTGCGATTGCTGTATCGCGTGCGAGAAACAGACTTTCTAGAGCCCAACAAACAAATTAATGTTGTCGTTGAACGTTGCATTCGTACGATACAGAACGAAGAAGTGGTCTTCCAAACTGTGAGCGATACATCGGTTGTCATTGAATGGAAAACCGATCTTGAATCCGCAAAACTACATTATAATCTATTTGTCTACATTCTGGAAAACGTCTTCAAAAAAATTAATAAAACAATTTTTTAAATTATTTCCAAACATGTTAGTATTTATAGTATTTTTTTTCTCATCAATATCTTTTTTTCTAATCGACATTTAATGCAGCACATAATACTTTGTACCGATTATGAGAACTAAATGTCATTTGTCCGCGGCACGCTTTACATGAATACTTTGCAATTCGACATGTATCCTGTTTTCGTACAACAATTTAGGAAGTCAGTCTTGAGAATAGTGCACAAAAAAATAAAATAAATAATAATTTCAAATATTTCTATCGAGTTGAGTAAAGTGTGGAAGAGCCGTTTCGATATGCGACATCCCTGAGCGCGCGAAATTTAGACAAGCTGATTGGTTAACTATAAACCTTTCCCGTTCAAATACTGTAGCAGCCTCGACATTTTGGCATTAGGATTTTTGCCTCCAAATAATCTCAGGAATCTGTCATTAACGGGTTATACGTGAGGTCTGGAACACCCTGTATATGGCCAAATTTTTTTTATCTCAAACTTCACTTTTTATTAAAAAAATGCAATGTAAAAATTACTTTTTAATTATTTTTAAAAATTCTTTTTTTTATTATTTTTCCTGTGTATACAAGCAGAGATTATACAAAAGAAAGAAAACATATAATTGACATATTTTATATATAATTATTTATACATTATTTATACATTATTTATATATGTTTATATATATAAAAAGTTTTTTACCAAACGGATAAATTTAGATTTTTGTGATGTATTTTATATATAGGTACATATACATATATATATATATAAGAAACACGTAAAAGGAATGTGAAGACCAAATACATTACATTACATTTTATAAAAATAATTTAATTGCGACTAAGAATCGAGGAAAACATTCAAATAATCTTTAAATGCAAAACATTAATTCTCTTTATACAAAAAACAAACATTTCAAATCCATTTAATTTATAACCAACTATAATTTTATATCTTTATTTTAATAGGCTCTAGGAAGGAATCCCCCGGGAAAAATGTCCCCCGGAATAAATCTCCCCGAAAAAATCCCCCTGGAAAAAATCTCCCCATCCAAAAATCTCCCCGGAAAAATTCCCCCGGAAAAAATCTCCTCATCCAAAAATCTTTTGAAAAATTCACCAGCCAGAATATTTTCTCCAGTGATGTCTACTGTATTTGAAATTGTGTGTGTCATTATTTGTATATGTTATTATTCGGAGCCGCTAACTGATTGCTCTGTCTTGTGTTTACAAGTGCTATTCGTCGCCAATAATATCATTTCGAACCATTAAAGTGCGAATACGTGGTATTGACAGCAATTGTAATCAGTCTGTTTCAAGTGCTGGTTGTGATTATTTCGTGCACTATGACGCTTAAATTTTTGAAGAGTAATAAGGGCAAGAAAATGTTAACAGTTGATGGTCACTTATACTATAAGCATGGAGAGGGATCAAATGGCAAAGTGATTTGGCGGTGTGCTCAATACAAAAATGGATGTCGGGGGATTTGCCATACGTCGTCGGAGTTACGAGATGGTAAGTCAATTTATGTAATTATGCGCTACTTGCTCAGTATCGAAATTTTTGCATTAATTCCTTTTGTATCTTGTTTGCCTATAGGCATTATTTTGCATCAAACTGAGCACACAACTCACACTCCTAACGCTGCAGCAGTTGATGCAAAGCGAATTGTTGCGAAATGACAAAAGAAGGCGTTGACAAACAAGGAAGCATCGTCGTCGTTAGTGGCGTCCGTGCTGGGTACAGTGTTGTCACCCGTTGCTTCACAATTACCGAGTGCTGAGTCATTGGGTCGGATTGTAAGAGGAATTCGTCAAAGGAACAATCCTGTACCACCTAATCCAAAGAAGGACACATTGTATATAATACCAGATCAATTTCAAAAGACATTGAAGAACGTGAAATTCTTGTTGTTCGATTCTGAAGATATTAATAACAGACTACTTGTATTTGCTACGGAGGATAATCTACAGGTGCTGCAAAGATGTGACATGTGGTACTGTGATGGTACTTTTAAAGTAGTGCCAGAATTATTTGATCAACTCTACACCATACATGGGGAGGTGAATGGCAAAGTTGTGCCTCTTGTATATGCGTTATGTCCCAACCGACGCAAGAGAACGTATCAAAATCTGTTGCGGGTTCTGAAGGACGCATGCCCTGGGTTGGCCCCAAAATATGTAATGTCGGATTTTGAGACGGCATTTTTGAAGACCCTTGCAATTCAATTTCCCGAGTGTATTATCAAAGGATGTTTCTTCCATTTCGGACAAGCACTTTGGCGAAATATACAGAACCATGATCTTGCGCAATTGTACTGCGAGAGCAGCCGATTTGCTCGTAATTTGCGACAGTTATCCGCATTGGCATTCGTTCCTCCCGACGATGTAATTTACGCGTATGATGCTTTGCTAAAATCAAAATTCTTCAACGATAATGAGAATGATCTGAAAGGTTTCCTTGATTATTTTGAGCACACTTGGGTTGGCGTGTTAAATCGTCGTAGTGAACGACGCGGTGCCATGTTTGACATTAATTTGTGGAACCACTACTCTTCGGTGATGATGGCTACTGCTCGTACCAACAATGCAGTGGAAGGTTGGCACTGTGCACTAAATCGGAGAGTAAATGGATCGCACCTTATGTTGTGGACATTCATTGAATTGATTCAAGCAGAGCAGGGTCTGGTGGAAGCTCACATTGCGCGCGCGAATGCTCACGCTCCTGCGAATCAAAAACAAAGACGCTACAAAGACAACGATGCGCGGTTGAAGAGTCTTGTTGCAGTCTACAGCCAACAGGATGTATTGAAATATTTGAAAAATGTTGCTGCCAACTTGTCATTATAAATAACTATTATGAGTTATCTGTTATTATTATTTAGGACCTTTTGTAATTTATTTGCGCTTTATTGGATTTAAAATTTTTGCAGAATTTGCTGCCAATCTGTCGTTGTGATTAACTAATATGCGTTAAATGTTATTATTTATGATGACTTTATTTATTTATTTGTCCTTTGTTTCTTTTGCTACACTATTGTGAATTTTTTCTCTGGTAGGAGGCTGTAATATTTTAAGCATTTAAATAGAATTACTGTATTTTCAAGAATCAAATATATACATTGATTGATACAATATATGTATACATCTCCACTTCCAAAAAAGTAACCTAACCCTATCCGATTTTTGTGTGGGTGGAAAAGTGCGTGCGTGGATGCAGTAGGTTCCGCCCCCCTGCGGGGGGCTCCACTTCCAAAAAAACTAACCTAACCCAACTCAATTGTGTGAATTTTTGTGGGGAGATTTTTTCCGGGGGGGATTTTTTCGGGGAAATTTTTTTCGGGGAAATTTTTGGACGGGGAAATTTTTTCCGGGAGCTCATTTCAGGGGAAATTTTTTCCGGGGACCAAAATGACGGTCACCATTTTAATATACATATATGTGTTATACTTACTATTTGCGATAATTTAATATTGCTCATGTTTCCTGCAGCTTTCAAATTACTTTTTATTGCACCACACTTTTTTATCGCCCTTATTTTATTTATACGGTTAGCTACATGCACGTATTTGCATGTATGCGTAAAAGCTATTCGAGTATTCCGCGAAAACTGCAGTTGAAAAACGCGGAACGCTTGTGATTGGTTCCGCTCTCGTTCCGCGTTCTGCTATTCCGCTGCATGGGTTCGCACCCTGACGCGTTTGCTCGTTTGCTGCCTCTTTGCGAATTAAGATAATTATTAGCGCGAAATAAGAAACGCAGTGTCTACGCCGAACGCAATCATCGCGTGAGTCGCGTGACGCGTTTTCTCGTTTGCTGCATTTTTGCGAATTAAGATGATTATTAGCGCTTTCGTACCGAGGAAGAGATCTGTAACTGGAAAACCTCTTCTAGTCTGTATAACAGGAAACGGAACGGCAATTAACTTCATAACTTTGATAATAATCTATATATTATGACATGATAACTTTGATAACAATCTATATGTATAATACAACATCGCGGAAGTAATACGAGTGTATGCAATTTCGTTTTTTTTTGGGGGGGGGGGGGTTTAAAGTATTTTGTATTTAATATTTTGTTGCAATGATACCTACATGTTGCAGTTTTGTTTATTAAAATATATCTTTTTGAAGTCCAATATCCCATTTTGTGGATTTATCTATTTCTTTAAAATATGAGCTTTCTCCGTGATATATTATAATTAATAAATAATTTCTGTAAAAAATGTGTCCGCTGGCTCAAAGCCTATACAGTTTCCGGTTTCTCCTTCATTTGAACAAGCTTCAATTGATAAATAGAAGTTCTTTAAAAATAAAGTATGTTATTTATACCATTAGAAACATATTTTACTATTCCTTATTTGAAAGAACATTAAATATTTGAATTTTTTGTCTATTATTTTTTATAAATAGCAGAATTCACATATGCCATTGCCAATATCTGTTATTGTATCGAAATGATATACGTAGAGAGCACTTGTATCTTTGTCGAGCCGATTTTAATTGGTGAAAGTAATTATTCATTTGAAATGACATTTGTCGCCATAACATCTGGTGGTGGAAAGTGAAAGCACTTTAAGTTAACATATCTTGTGTGAGTCCCCTGATGGAAATATATTTTACTGACAATGAAATGTATTTGAAATTCTCGGTAATTATGCAGTAATACGGACCACCCTCCGATGACCTTGACCTTGACATATTTTGTCAAGGTCATGACCCTGAGTGACCTTCAAAAGTTTTTAGCCGTCGCTCGTTGTTTGTTAAAAAGTTATTAACAAAAAAAGTTTGACAAATATAGCAGTTATTTTGAGTATTGAAAGGCATAAACGACCTTGACCTTGACATATGTTGTCAAGATCACCCTCTTGAGTAATCTTCAGAAGGTTCTAGCTGGCGGTCATTGTTTACTAAAAAGTTATAAACAAAAAAATTTTGGTGGGAAAAATTATTTAAAGCAGTGAATTGTTGGTATATTGAAAGGAAAGTTATTTAAAGCAAAGAATAGTTGGTATGTTGAAAAGTATATACACAATTTTATGTATTAGAAAGCGTGAATACAAATATTCTCTGCTTTAATCATGGCAAAAGCATGTTAAAGCTTTGTTAAAGCAAATAATAGTTGGTTATTGACAAAAGCTATAAGTTAGTGACGCGCTTTACAAGTATGTGCTTTCTAAGTTGAAGCACATACAAAGCACATACAAAGCACACACACTTGTAAAGCGCGCCACTAACCTATAGCGCCACTAACCTATAACGAAGGAATTTTATTTAAAGCAGCGAATCGTTGATATATTGAACAGTCTTTTCGTTAAAGCAGAGAATAGAATGTTCTTCAACTTACAAAGCACATATTTGTAAGTTGAAGCACATACAAAGCACACACTTGTAAAGCGCGTCACTAACCTATAGGTTAGTGACGCGCTTTACAAATATGTGCTTTGTAAGTTGAAGAACATACTCTCTATTCTCTGCTTTAACGAAAAGACTGTTCAATATATCAACGATTCGCTGCTTTAAATGAAATTCTTTCGTTTATACATGTATTATTTCCACATACATATTAGTCGTTCATGTCTTGTAGTACTCAAAATAACTGCTATATTTGTCAAACTTTTTTGTTAATAACTTTTTAACAAACAACGAGCGACGGCTAAAAACTTTTGAAGGTCACTCAGGGTCATGACCTTGACAAAATATGTCAAGGTTAAGGTCATCGGAGGGTGGTCCGTATTACTGCATAATTACCAAATTCTCTCTCAATTGACCCTATTTCATTATTATTCTATCCATATTTCAGTAAGAATTCAATTTTCAGATAAATTAAGTTAATTTCGTTATATCTAATATTTCAAAAAAATTGTTACTATACTTTTCAAAAGTATAATTAACTTTCCTGATATATTTCACATTATTACATTACATTTATTTTGAAATATGTTTAGTAACTTTTTAATAATTTTATTTCACTTTTCATCGATTTCAGCAAAATATTTTCATTCGGGTCGTGGCATTTACAGGCTTGGCGTGCGGTCGTACCGGCTTTACGTTGTATTTTTATTAATATAGATGTTGAATTTTGTTCTTTGCGTTGTAAATCTACAAGCAGAATTAATTGTTTAGTTCGCGGTTGTGAAAGTAAGGCAAAAAAAAATTTAAATGTTCGATTTCATTGCTTTTCCAAGTCCAATGAACGCTTTATACATGTCAAACATTTATTTAGCAATTTAGAGAAAATTGATCGTTTCAAGGCCTGGAAATGTGCATTAAAAATGAAGAAAGTGACCCCTTATATGGAAAAGTGTTACTGCGCCATATTGGCATAAGCCCCGCCTCCATGTCAGATCCCAATACATTCGTCATTTTTCTTACGTAAAGGACGAACTCGTCGCGTCGCGTAAAACAGTCACGGGGCAGTCTCGCTCCGCGCGTACTTGGCGCGAGCGTGTCTTTTGATTGTGAATCGTCCTTCGATGTCAGGACTGATGTCAGAACAGACTGTTAAATATTTTCTTTTCTTTTTTTTAGCGCTCTGTTCCGTAGTGTCCTCTTCTCTTTTTATTGGATTTTTTCCACGCTAACTATCTCTTTCACATTTGGATATTCCAGTGATTCGAGAATTTTAATCGAAGTATCTTTGATAACGGAATTATCATGTCTTGATTTCTTCATGAACAGTGTCCAGAGTGTTCTCTGTTTTCACGAGATTGTTGTTCTTCTCTCTTGATATAATGCGATTATCCATTGTTCCATTTGTGATTAATTTTTCTATTTTAAATTTTAGTTTTAACAGAATCCCGTAAGTAATATATGAAATTTTTGTATATGAAATTTTATTTCAATTTGTTATTTACGTAATATCATTCATTGTCTTCTTTAAGTCAACTGCTTGTGCAATCTGTGGAATGATTATAGCTCTTGTTCCTGCTGTAATGAATTCCAATATAACAGTTGTAGACTTTAGGCCAAAGTCTGTCTAAACCATTCTTATCTGGGCTGATACATTGACAACTAATGGCAGTGTGTCTAGTCGTGGATCTCGAAGTGCCATTTTTATGAAAATGGCTAAGTTCTTCTCTGGCCTTTATTCATTCTTGCCATTTTCCAGGGTTTTTATCATCTCATTAAAGACGGCTGGGATTACACTTCCTCCTGTTGCGAATATGTTACTGATACCCATAGTGGCGCATATAGCTTGCCGTCTTTTCAAAAGGTAGTCTTGATTAGCTGTGGGACCTGTACCCCGGACAAGGGTCGCTAATCTTGCCATGCCGAGGAAAATAATGGCTTTATCCGATGCTTTACTGGCCCTTGCACGCTCTAGACTCTCCAGTTGTTCAGGAGTTGGTGTGAGTTGTTTAACCGGTACCATTTTTGGCTTCCTATTTAACATAAATATACATGTATCTGTAGTATATCTGACTACGTTACGCGCGGCGTAACGAGCCAATGTAAAGCCCCGACCCCGGCACCGACTTGGAGGTTGCAATGCTAAGAAGCCGAGGTGGTTTAGCAGTCGAGCGAGCATGATTATTCTGGATACGGGAAACGAGGGAATGAATGAATGAATACATTTATTAGCTTTTAGCTATCATACAATACATACAATACAATTCACTTATATCAATTTTCTTTTTAGTCTTCTTTTAAATTTGCTTACATTATTATCAATGTTTCTTATTTCCTCAGGGAACTCATTATATATCCTTATACCATCATAAAACAAATCTTTCTGTCCTGTTCACGTTTTTCTAAATTGTACTTGTAATTTGTTTACTTGTGTACTTGTAATTGGTTGCTTGCCTCGTTTTGTACTTATGTCGCTCTCTTACCTTCTCAATTTTATTACACAATCCACTCGGTAACAATCCATTAGCTAGTTTATACACAAATATACATACATTATACTTAATTCTTTTTTCTACGTTCATAATTCCTAAGACACTCCTCATTTCATCGCATGAGGTATATATCGAACATTTAAGTACTGTCCTAATTGCCCTATTTTGACATACTTGCAACTTCTCTAATTGTACTCTACTCAAACCTATAAATACTGTTGAGCAATATTCCATATGTGGTGCCACAATTGCCTTATACAATACGCTTCTTACCATATACTGATAGGTCTACACCCACTCTCCTAATAAATTGTGTCTTAGCACTCATCTTTTTAATAACATATTGTACATGCTTCTCAAATGTCAATACCTCATCTATCATTACACCTAAATATTTATATTCATTTACTTGCTCCAATTTTTCATTCGCAATTCTTATATCACACTCCGTATTTTCATGACATCTACCGCTTCTTAGCAACATGAACTTGCTCTTTCCCTCGTTCAATTTCATTTTATTTGCACATAATTAACCATATATTTTCTCCAGTTGCTTATTAATAACATATTCTATAGTATCTATTCTTAAGTTTTCAAAGTATACATTAGTATCATCTGCAAACATTCTAATTTTGCATCCAAGAATTATTAAATTCACAATATCATTGATATATAATATAAACAATAGAGGCCCAAGGACTGATCCCTGGGGTACTCCATTTTTTACTTTTCTTGCTTCAGACATTACATTCTTATATTTTACCTTTCATACTCTATTATTCACAAGAGATAACAGTTCCTTTAAAACCAAGAAATTCCAATTTTGCAATTAATATTTTTTTATCTATTGTCTCGAAAGCTTTACGATAATCCAGAAAAACAACTCCAATCTTATTACCTTTACTTATTGCCAATTTCCATTCAGATATTACACTTTGTAATGCAGTTTCACACGAGTAGCTATTTCTGAAGCCCGATTCGCAATCGGTAATAATATTGTGCTCCTCACAGAATTTATCTAATTGTGATTTTACTTACGGTTTCTAACATCTTTTCATACATTGCAACATATCGGTCGCAAATTATTCGCATTATTTGATCCTGTTACTTTAGGTATCGGTACAACAGTAGAACATTTCCACTCCGACGGAAGGACACCCTTGGCTAGAGACATATTGCAAACCTCAAAAAGTATTCCATTTATTGATTTATATGCCCATTGTAAAACTATCGTACTAATACCCTAATCTGTCCCACTTTTACGTTTTAACTTTCTAACTATTTTTGCTAATTCATCACTTGTTACTTCCTCAAAACTCTCCATCACACTTTCTTCTTTATTACTTAAGTAGTCACAGTACCTTTCATCCCCTATTTCTATGCCTTCAACAATTTTATCAATACTTTCAATAAAATATTTATTCAGTTTATTAGCTATCTCTAAATCATTCTCATATCTTATTCCGTCTATCTGTATACCTACTCCATATTCAGTATTTTTACTAGATTTCAATATATTAGTCTTAACTGCTTTCCATAATTTATATGAATCGCCTTTAAATGTGTCAACTTGATTTACCAAATATTCCGTTTTTCTATCTCTGCTTAGCTTAACGACTCTGTTTCTACATCTTTTAAAATCCGTCCACACCTCCGGATTCCTACTCTCTATAGCCTCTTTATATTTATTATCCCTCTCCTTAATTGCTTCCAATATGTCTCCATTAAACCATTTATTGTGCAACCATTTTATCGGTACAATCTTTTCTTCTATCGGCGTCAACTCATTAACTGCGTCACTTATTACACATACTAGCCAATCTGTCTTAACATCTATATCACATGTTGTCATATTACTATGTTTATAATCTCTTCTCGCATTACGTAATAAATAACTAAACGCCTCTACATCGATTTTATTAATGTGCATTTTTCTGATAATCCGTATTTCCGTGATGTAATTAATTAAGAAGTCAACATTTCTCAGAAATGGGGTGTAACGACCTGCCTTTCGGCTGTAGTTTAATCGAACCGCGGACTAGCTCGCCGGGCCAGGTGTTCGATATAGGGAGGTCAGAGAAAATAACATACGCCGATTATACAAGAGATCTTAACTTAAATGCTACTTTATTATAACTAAAGATATATACACTTAAATCTAGGGCGGTACGGACGAAACGAAATATATACATACGGTTACGCGGCGGATCGGACATTTTACCGGACTGGAACGGCGCAGATATATTCAATATAATTCCAGCAAAAGTCGGAACGGAAATACATACAAGTACGCGGCGAACCGGACATCGGGTCGGTTCGGACGGCGCGAATATATACATCGGTACGGTTCGGATCGTCACGGACATTTCATCGGAAATCAGCCCGGACGTTAAATCGGCAGGTACGCGTGGATCATCACGATACGGCACGCGGGATCGGAGCGGTCGCGGTAGCGACGTCTCGTTTTATCGGTACGGTACGACGCGGTCATCTATCGGACGGACCGGACGTTTGATTCCGACGCGCGGATCATCAGCGAAACGGCGCGCGGACTTTGGAGCGGTCGCGATACGCGGCTTCTCGGGTTTTACGACGTGTAGTCGGATCGGCCATTTCGGCCAGGAAAGTAACAGGATGCGTCGGCGTCGAGAGCACTCGACCGAGACGGAGAGCTCTCCACCCCGGTTTTTCGCCTTCGCAGGTATGGACGGATAGACGGTCAGGAAGTTCGAGCAGCGCCTGAGAGCGCTCGGTACGACTGCTCTGGGGAATAGTGGAGCACGCTCCCAGCCATCCGGATCGGATGTTGGCCGGGAAGCGAGTCGTCGTTTTCGGCTCGGTAGCCTGGTTTTATATCCCGGTTGCGTTCAGTGGGGGTTGGCGGCGTTGCGCGCGCGTTGGGGTGATCCGGAGCGGGGCAAGATCGTGGGTCTCGGTCCCACAGCGCTCGGCGGCGGTCGGGCTTTTCCGGCGGCCCGGTATCGCAAGCTTAAATAAACGGCCATCGGCAGATTAACACGATGCCCTAAATGGCGTATCGTTACAGGGGGATGTTTTTCGAGGATAGTGATTGCATCGCAAATCAGAGATTTCCCTTAAATCCTCCAGCGGCCGCCGGTTCGAACAGAGCTGTTTCAATTACACTAACGTGTTATTAATTATTGCTAATCGCGATAACGTACTCTGCACTCAGGGTCCGGATTTCTTAAACGGATCTTATTTGATATTAGCTATTTAAAAAGTAAACAAAATATCAGTAACACAAAAAAATCTTTACTTCTTTAGCTACAGCTTGTAGATATGTTTATTGGAAAAGGCCTCTCTAAAGTAGAATCAGTGTATTTTACTGAATCAATTCATTGCTATACCTATCACTGGTTTTCAGTGACAATACACTGATTCTACTTTAGAGAGAAAGATCCTATTTCAAAAAGTTTCATTAAATTGTTTCCTAGTGTATCAACGATTTTTATATGTTTAAGACATTTGCTATAATATTCTATTAACTCTTCTTTCGTTTTTTTACCATGACGGATTTCATCCTTAAGCAATGCTGTTTGGCCATCGGTGAGTATGTCCGAGCCGGAGGCTTTGCTGTTACCAAGATCCCCTGTTATTAACTTTATCTTGTTGTCATAGTTCTCTACTGGAACTTGTATCAATTTTTCCAAGTCTCCAAGAATATTTTCTCTGGCCTGCGGTAATTGCGATATTGCGTCTGTTGTTGTTGCTGTTGCAGCTGTTACCGTTGCCGTCGTTGTTCGCCTACTGCTGGCCACCTCATGTGCTGCTGCTGAATCTGATTTCTCGCCTGCAAACGCTGTAAATTGCCAAAATTAAAAGTGGTTGAGACCTGAGAATAATTATTTGCTTATAATTGTTTGGCTTCCTCATTTAGGAAGCTTCTTGAGACTTTCAAGAGGAAATGGGACTATATAAGCTATCTAATGATGTATTAACTTTATAAATACATGCGTATATATGTTTACAATCGATCACACCATCGATTTTTGGTATTCAGTTTCAATTATCTTGTCTACTAAGCTCTTGGTTCAATTTCTTGTAATTTCATTGAGTGTATATGGAAATTTTACAAAAGTCTGATGCATACCAGCAAGATTCGATGCATTGCGAATAATGTTTGAAGCACTAGCTTGTGAAATCTTCCAAATCACACATTGTGATTGTGCTTTAAATGACAATCTGTTGCAATCCGAACTCGTGACGATTGCCACGGTATAATGAAAATAGGAAATCGATTACCATAGTATTATTAAAATAGGAAGTCGCGAGTTAAACAGGAAACCGCGAGTCAGCATAACAGCTGACTGTGCGGCCAGACTCTCTACCGAGAACCGACGCGACCTAGAGAGGTTCACGGAACGCTGACCGCGCAAGGACCTTGAACCGATCTCGCTTGACGACGATACGGAATAAATAGAGAGGAGGACAGGGATCGGCAGGGCAGTTCAGAGTCAGAGTCAGTGACAGATTGTTACGCGTATTAAGTATAAAACCTTTGTAAGATTTAAAGATCAGTGAATTTATTAAAGAATATCTAAAAGTCATATTAGAGTCTGTGATTTCTCCCGACGACTTCCCCGCGGATAGCGATCCCAATACTCGTGCACGGAGCGGCACAACATTTCTGGTGGCAGCGGTGGGATCCAGCGGCACAGGAGTCCAGGAAGTCCAGATATCTGTAAGGTGACCAAAATCGTCAGACAGTGCAGACATCCCAAGAGGAGGCACAGCAGAACGATAAGCAGAGAGAGAAACACCGGTAGCAGCCGACGAGGGACATCAACGGAGACTTGAAACCCGAGAAGGCGCCGACCTACCGCACGTCACTCACCGACAGGCCAGCAGCGCACCGAAAGCAGCATGCGGGTAGCGACACTAATGTAAGTCGAGAAAAAGCATATTATTGTAAAGCGGAACAGAAACACTTGTAAAATCGGTAAATGTCGGAAGGCGAAAACGATCGTCCAGTCGAGCGAAACGAATCGTGGCTCCACAGCGAAGAGTCACGACGCGCGCGTAGAAATAAACCCGTGCGTACCGAAACAGTAGACGAACGCGATACACGAGATAGCGTGCGTCAAAACCTAGACGAGTATTTTTCGAGCGATAGCGAGTCCGAACCCGAATTTTACATAGAACGCGAATTTGACTTTGACGATCTAGACACGACTGTCGTGCAACATCACTGCCCCGAGGATAAATTGTTAGATCCTACCTACGAGTTTTGTTTCTCCGAAAACTCGACCCGCACGGACAGTCGAATCTCGCACCGACGAGAATACTCGTTAACCTCCTACGATAGTAGCGAGTTTAATCCCGAAGAATACTACTCCGCGTCAAAAGACGTAAATCAAATAGAAATGGCGGAAACAAAAGCCGAAAATCAACGCGAAAGCAACGAGGGAGAATTGTCGCAAAAGAAAACAACGTCACATAAAAACGAAACGGATACTGTATTAAATGAAATATTACGCGAAATTCGTACACTACAGGCTCGTGTAAACCATTTAGAAACGGCAAATCTCGATCACCGCGAACAACGCGAGCAAACCAATATTCCGTCCGACGTCACGTACGGACGAACGTCGTACGATATCCGAAACCAAGCGGAACGCGCAGTCGGATATCTAAGTTTAAAAGAGGCCCGGGGCATGATACCCGAGTTCGACGGAGCCTCTAATAAATTACAGGAATTTTTGAGCGCCGCGACATACGCGATGAAAAATATACACCCGATCGAGGAAGGAACATTGCTGGAAGCCGTGCTATGCACAAAGTTAAAAGGTCGAGCCATGTTAGATTTTCAAACACGGGAAATCCGAGATTTCGCACAATTTAAAAAAGAGTTAGAAGTCAGTTATTTAAGTCGAAAGAGCACGACGCATCTACAGTTAAATTTCAACACATTAAAGCAGAAACCCGGAGAAAGCGCAAGAGCGTTCGGTCTAAGAACCGATAACCTGGCAATGGAGCTATTTGATTCAATGATCGAGGGTAAAACTCATACGGTCAAAAGCAAGCGTACAATATTAGAAACCATACAACAGCAAGCGCTACAAAATTTTCAACTGGGATTACGTGACGAGATAAAACTAATCGTTCGAGCGCAGCATTTCGCTACTTTGCAGGAAGCAATAGCAGGTGCGAGCGCGGAAGAGAAAGTAAACGGACCGAGCGGAAATCCGCCGCGTTTTCGAAATAATTTTTATTCCCCGCAAACGCGCGAAAATGAATCAAGAATTGAGTGTTACAAATGCGGCAAGTACGGACATCACGGACGCGAGTGCCGTACGAGAAAACATCCCGCGTTAATACCGTAGAGAAATATTGCAATTATTGTAAAAAAACCGGTCACTTACGCGAGGATTGTTGGTTGCTCAATGGTAAGCCAAAAAGGGAACAAATTAATCCCGACAGACAAGGTGGAGCGCGAGAGGAAAATAATCAGTACGGCACGTACACATTTAAAGAGAAAACTCGTAGTAAATCCCCGCCGAGTAGCGATGAGGAAGATAAAGACGAGGCAAAGCCGCGTCGACTGGTAATCGGATCCCTGATTTCTCATATGGCAGACAAGCCGCGAGAGCATGCAGGACTAGATTTAGCCACTGTGCCAATAAAAGAGGCAAAAAGAGAAAAAGCGAGCTTGTTGTTCGATACAGGAGCGCAAATGTCCATAATAAAAGCAAAGCATTTGAAGGAAGATACATTGATAGAAAATGATAAATAACAATTACAGGCGTAACAGGCCATGAAGCGCAAACGCTTGGTAAAATTAACGCCACAATTGACTTGAAAGACCGACAAATCAAGCATACAATGCATGTGGTCAAAAATGATTTCCCGATCGACTATGACGGGATATTAGGAGTCGATTTCATTAAGAAACATCAAGCTTCCTACAGTTACAAGACCAATCAAATTAATATAGGTCAAAACATCCTGAGATTATATCCATACAGACGGCTGACTCTAAATACTACCGAAAGGACGGTAGAATTGCTGATGTCTCAAATGAAAATGGAGGAACTCAGCCAGGATGGACCAACAAAAATAAATACGGTTTAAATAGAAAATAAGAACGAATCAGTATCGCGTAGCGAGAGAGTAAAGAAATTACTACGCACGAAACACCTAAATGAAGAGGAAAAGAAATCAAATGTAGAAATCTGCAGAGATTTTAGCGACGTGCTGCACCTAGAAGGAGAACCGCTGACGTGCACCGATATCGCCGCGCATCAGATTACAACGAAGGCGGATAGCGCACCGGTCAACGTTCGACCGTACCGCTTGCCAGAGAAGCACAACGACGAAGTTAATCGGCAAGTAGGCGAAATGTTAAAGAACAAAATTACCCGGCCCAGCACGAGCCAATGGAATGCGCCGTTGCTGGTAGTGCCGAAAAAAAAAACAGACGTATCCGGAAAAAAAAAAAGCCTTTATAGAACACTAAGCCGAAAGAAGCAGCAAAAGAATTAATTTTTAACATAAGGCGCAGATAAATAAATAAATAAATAAAACATGCAAGTAAGAATAAGTTAAAAAATAAATAAGTAATAAGGTACTCACCAAATTGGGCTTACGATCCTCCGACCGTTGGTTACGTCCAGGGTCACTCGTAGGATCCTCAAAGGGTACACCTGAGGCTCCTCGTAACGGAGAGGGGGTGCTTGCCCGCCGGTCTCCTCATGCCGCGGAAGGGGTGATCACGGTCGATTATACCACTTACAAACGCACCCCTACGCGAAGCACGTAACTAGTACGTGCGAATACATGAATCGCACGTCGCCAGTGTAAAATGTAGATTGCAATGGTGAATTACCCAACTACAAGAATTTATGCAGCAAACCGACGAATTATGTAAACACATACTCGCGATCGACACTCAGCAAATGTGCAAAAATATTTTAAGTACGATAGAGAAAGAGAACAAAAAATTAACGCGATTACAAACTATATAAAAAGCAACTGATAATAAACGAGGATTTATAAACGCGATTGGAACGATCAGCAAAACGTTGTTCGGTACTATGAATGCCGACGACAAACGCCTCATACATGAGCAGCTAGAATTAATAAATAATCAACAGCAGACGCTAAGACATACAGCAAAAAATCAATTAAAGGTAATAAATGCCACGATTGGCCATATGGAGGCTTTAGAAAAATCATTATACCAAAACGAAAATATGCTGACAAACATCACTAGAAGAATGCAACTGCAAGCTTCAAAAATCATACGGACGACACCGTTACCCATTTATCAAAACGCGAATATATTTACATTTCTAAAAACCACACATGCTCTCTTAGCGATAGATAAAGAAAATCACAATTACATTACGTTAAACGAACGCGAACTAAACGACTGCAAACGAAACGGTAGAAAATTTATATGTGAACAAAATTACCCCGTATACTTCGTAAAAGCGGACTCACCATGCGAGGTGCAAGTATATGTAAAAGCGCCAGGATATATAAATACCTGCGAGAAACTTCACATCCTATCAAATGTAACCTTATGGATAACGCTAACCGAACCACAAGCATGGTTATATTCAACAGCGAACTAGCGAATAAAGAAATCAGATTAGAGCCGGTAATAAGAAACCCGAACAAAGTAATAGAATTAAGGCTAGATGTAAAAGAAATAAATAAAGAATTAGACAAAACCCAAAATAACATATTCCAAAATAAATATTTTGTTTATCCGGTAGGATCTAGTAGTACCTTTATAATATTAATAAGCGCAATAGAAATAATTGTATACACAATGAAACGAAAGAAGCGAGCGAGCGCCGAACCGCGCACACTAGGCGATCCGGCGATGTTGTATTAGCTCATAAGATTCAAATGTAAAATAATAAAAATGATACTGTCCCTATAGAATTAAGGTAAAATAAGGAATTTGTAACGGAGTACGAGAAACTCCGCACCGTAGTTTCTCTCTTCCCAAAGGGGGAGGAATGTTGTAATCCGAACTCGTGACGATTACCACAGTATAATGAAAATAGGAAGTCGATTACCATAGTGTTATCAAAATAGGAAGTCGCGAGTTAAACAGGAAACCGCGAGTCAGCATAACAGCTGACTGCGCGGCCAGACTCTCTACCGAGAACCGACGCGACCTAGAGAGGTTCGCGGAACGCTGACCGCGCAAGGACCCTGAACCGATCCCGCTTGACGACGATACGGGATAAATAGAGAGGAGAGCAGGGATCGGCAGGGCAGTTCAGTCAGAGTCAGAGTCAGAGTCAGTGACAAATGTAACGCGTAATAATAAGAAAAATCATTGTGTATTAAGAGAGAACTTGAATTTATTAAAGTGTTCGAAAGTAAAAGTCATATCGAGTCTGTGATTTCTCCCGACGATTTCCCCGCGGACAGTGATCCCAATACTCGTGCACGGAGCGGCACAACAAGTATTTGTGTTTTAACTCAAATATTTTCATATTTTCGCTAATAGAATTCTATCTTTCAAGGCATCTCTGTAGATATGTTAAGGTATATATCTTATATTTACCACTGAACAAATAATATATCCTTATAGGTATTTTGTGCTTATATTCTCTTGGTCCGGGAGAAAGGTAGAGTTTATTAAGGATTGATATATGTTTGTGATTCAGTCTGCACTGTGAAATGGTGTCGCGTTATTTGCACACATATAATTATTCAGATTTGAAGTAATAGAATTTGGAACTGGAATTACTTTGCGAGCATACAATTTTACTTCGTGATATTTGCGCGTTAAATTCATAAAGTTAGAATGCAAATTAAATTCTAAAAATCATCAACGTAATATGAGTGTTAAGAATGTTTGCATACTGACTAGCTTCCATTTAACATCGTGTTCATTTGAGCTTCAAGAGCATTACTATTAAATCGCAAACGAAATGTGACGCATGAGAGAGGTATAAATAAACAAAATATTGCTATCGGAGCATAATGTACTTATCCGGGATGTAACGCATATTGCACTTTACGCGTTAATCATAAGTTACTTCTCGATATACGTATATAATTTTTCTGCGACGAGGACACGGCTTTCTAGAAAAGAGATTCTACCTTGGAACAAGTTTCGCGGAGTTCTTTTTGAAAAGGTGCCGAGTATAATAAATTTACCGGGCGAGTTATTTAGAGCGATCGATGTAGAAAGTGCCGACGTGCTAGTTCCCCACGACGCGGAAGATATGTCTTGCTGCTCTTTCGCCTGTACGCTTTGAAAAATGGAAGTCTTCGCAGCGATTGTCGCCGTTTGCTCTACGGGCAAGCGTTTTCATTTTGATGTTAGCAGATTGTTCTCATATGTAAAATGCATGCTACGTTTTGCGACTGAATTCTACGTACACCTATACAACATGAATTAATAACAAAATTAATTCATAAGAATTACAAGCTACACAAAATTTCTAGTTTTAAAATTATATATTATAATTGTTAAAATATTTATAAATTACATATGTATATGTATAGGTATGTATACATATAGAAATTATGCATACGTTAAGTAGTAATTTATAGGTCAATATTTCACACTATAAGCTATTAGCTATATACAGAATTACCCGATATTTACTTATGAAACGGATCGATTGAGAGAAATTGAAAAACAACAATTGAGTTTTCGTTTTAATTATAAAGTGGGAAAAATTAATAATGCATCTCCTTTACCGTCAAATTACTACATCGTATAATCCACATTTACACATTGTTACACGTAAAAATTGATTAATATACACAGCACAAGTAAATAATTCTCGATGCCTTTGTTAATCTATGTAATAATATCAAAATACCCAATACATAACAATAACGTGAAATTGCTTAATTATGGACATTGCATTGTCGATTAAAGTATTTTAAACATTATAATGTAACCGGACAGTCGATTTATCTATCAACTAAGTTGAATTTAGATTCGGTAATTTTTCGATCTGACCGTTATAGGACGCGATCTCACTACGACTCACTCGTCTTAACCGTGTAAATTTATCGGTCGCCACTCGGTTTGACCAAAACCTACCGAGAAGGTTACGTTTTTGACAAACCTTTTGCAGGTCTTGACTAATTTCCCCTTTCTTTGTTTCAGGTTCCTCGCTGGATACGCCGGATGAATCTCGCTGCCCACTGGATCGTCTTTGTCGCCGCCGTCGCTGGATCGCCTTTGTCGCCGCCGTCGCTGGATCGCCGGAACGTCGTTGGACAGGATGTATGAGATCGCCGAACTGACCAGGATACTCTCGAGGATGGATAACACAGGGTGAGTAATTTTATTACACAGACTCTACGCTCTGTTTTTTACTGAATTTATTCTTTCAGATTATCTCGGATTTGCACGTCGGTGCAATACAAACTCTGCGGAATCACGCGCCGCTCGCGGGTATGTCCCGGTGTTTTAAGCGAGAGTCCTTAGCACGTCCGCACGCTAAGACCCTTCCCAGGAAAAAGACCTCGATTCTCGTTCTCTACCTCCGCACATCGCTCGCCGCGCCTGCGCGGTACGCTCGCTCGATCACCCCCGGTACGTGTGGGCCCATTGTGCGCCGCTGCGTGCTCACGCGAAAACAAGCTCCTCCTCCGCGTCTCGGAGACCCAATTTTGATAAACATGTTGTGTGCCGGCGCGAAAACAAGTTTTTCCTCCGCATTCCGGAGGCCCGAGTTAGACAAACATGTTTACGCGCGAGCTCCCATTGAATTCCATTCCTTTCTCCGACATGAGGTATTCCCGTCAGGAGAACTTGCCTTTCGCGTGAACTTACAATAATTAAATTGAATTATGATCGCAAGTCTGCGTTGCTCACGCTTACAATAATGCGGCCCCCAATCTCGGCGACCCCCGGCGCTAGGACGTCGTGGCCCCGCCGAAACGCTCGCCGTATGGCCCGGAGACGATTCCGCCGATCGCGGGCATTTTTCAACACATGGCCTGCCATTTCCCGGGCCGTTGGGTTTCTTACAATTTTGCCATGACCGATGGTCTTATTGTGGCCCTATTGGCCCGCTTGGCATCTTTTTGTTCGTGGATGACGCGTGGCCCGGAAGATCGCAGGCCGCGGTTATTTTCTCGCTGCGGACCCCGGAACGGTACTTCCGGTGTCCTCCCGAGCAATTTTTTCGTGCGTCATTAATCGATAGTACTCACGGCCCCCGATTTCTCAGGCCGTGTGACCGATTTGCCCGACAATTCATCACTCGCCATTCTGGGGTCCATCCGTACCCCTCTTGCAAGAAATTTTACGCAATAGGCTGATGGCCTTGAACTTAGCGGGCCGCGCACGCAATTCGCCCGTTATGCATGCAATCGTGGATTTGGGGTCTCCCTGTACCCCTGTCACGAGACAAATTCTGCGAGAGGCTGATGGCCTTGAATTTTGCGGGCCGCGCATGCAATTCGCCCGTTATGCATGCAATCGCGAATGTGGGGTCTCCTTGTACCCCTGTTACGAGATAAACTATGCAAGAGGCTGATGGCCTTGAATTTCGCGGGCCGCGCATGCAGTTCGCCCGTTACTTTGCCGGTCGCGTCTCGAGTCTGGTTTCCTGGGCTTCCTATCTCGGATCCGCAGCTTGCGCACTCGCATGTTTCGCAGCACCTGAAATACGCGAAAAGGGCCGGCCGCGAAATAATATCGGCGGAACATGTGGTATAATTGAACATATTTTATTTCTTATTTTTGAACATACGTACAAATAAATTTGGCTTTGCACGCCCGCCGCATATCGCTAGCTTTGCCATTCGGGGCAAAATGAAAGAAAGGAAAATAATAAAGTATATAAAAAGAAAAAAAATTCGCTTTTACGCCTGTGGCGTCTCAAAATTAACAAGTACAACCGCATATGATAAACTTAACCTAACGTGGGGACATGGGTCGGCAATCTTACTCTCGCCTATCGCTCGGGGTTAAGGGAGGACGGGGCACGCGTGTTGTTGTTCCGTCGTCCTCCGCGTCGACCCTGGCGTGGCCTGCCGCGTACCACAGGGCCGCTCGGTCCGCCAACTTTGTGATGACAACCTTTGGCTCGGGTTGCGCCTCCCGCCGGGTGTTCCCTGCAGGGGGCTTCCTCTGGGCGGTGTTGCGGGGCGGCGCCCTGTCCGCCCGATGTGTCGCTCCTCCAACCGTCGGTTGCAATAAACCGCTCACTGATTAAATCATATGAATAGGTGTTTATAAATCTTATAAATACACGTTTATACGCGCGCGCTGTGATCGTAATCGTTAATTACATTCCTGCGTTACATGCTATATCATTAGATTACATACACGCTATCCGGTTGTTAATTAAGTGATTTGCGCTTTGTATGGCATCGGTTTGATCAGCGCTGTACAATAGTACCAAAAGAGGGCAAGCATTAATTTGTTTACATAAGGTCGGTCGCATCTTGCACGTAGTTGCTAGTAGCTAAAGATCTTCTTGCTCAAAGTCGTTACGTCAGAGACCGAGTGGGCCGCGCATTATCGTATAAAGTACGAGGAAGCCAATTGTGTTCATGCGGATTCCCTCTCTATAATTAAAACGCATTTCTATCGCAGCGAAACTCTCTCAAACTGTCACTTTGTGTTGCAGCAAAATCTTTAATAACCGTTTTGATATTTTGCTTTATTTGAGCGCTGTGGTTCTCCGAAGTTTATCTAAAATAATTATATTTGCGGTGCATAGATAAATTACAATTGTTTACGTATCGTGGCTGAATTAACATGCATACTTAATAAATTATTTCTGTAAATCCGTCCGCCATGTTAACGAACGGATATGCGCTAACAACGCGTTTTGTGTTTCGGCGAGTTGTGACGTTGCGCACGTCCGGTCATCCTATATTTCTCCCCTCGAGTTAAATGCAAACAAACCGACTCCCATTTTTCCACGGAGAAATAACACTCCCTTCGCTTGGCTGTGTCTCCCGCGTTGCTCAATGGCATCGATTAATCGCACGGCCTTGTCACGCGCACGTGTTTGCAAGTTTTGCAACTAATGTAGTAAACACTGCAAACAAAATTCATCGCTCCTAGTGCGACCATTAACGATTCGTCGTGCTGTTTTATTATCAAAGCGCTGACCGCTGTAATGGCTCCTATTTATTCCTTTGAATATATGTCTCCAACAAAAATGCGCTTTATTCGATATTCCGTACTTTACGCGTTTTAAAATCTAATCACACCGTTTCTCGCGCTTGTTTATGCAAGTTTAAAAGAATCATGCGTCAGCGCGATAAATGCAGGCCCAGCTTCGTTGTGACGGGAAGAAGCTGTGTTTCTCTCGAGAGACGAATTCTCCGAGCCAATCTTTGCTACGGATCGAAAATACGCTAGAGCCGCTTGTTCGCGCGAACAGAAATTTCCTGATTCCACCGGCATGAACACGGTTGAAGAACGTAAGCTCCTCGGGATTCTTCTTGAATTTCGTGCTACACCAGCTCGTAGATAGATTTTAATGGGCTTGGTACGCCGGGCACGTAGTCACTTTGCGCCGGTGGTAGGTATACCCTTGGCGGGCTGGCGCGTGTAACACATCCCCTGTATGCCCGTGGGTGTACCCACGTGTGATGTACAGGCGCACGTATACAAACACTTAGCCATCACTTGGCCGAACATGCTGGTGCCGTCCAACGAACCCCATGATCAATCTATGAGCATCGCGGGTGGCGGGCCACAAGCGGATGCATCGTAATTTCGATTTTTATCACCGAATTGTGGACTATTAGGAGTGAAGCATAACTCGTCGTAAACAAACTTTCGCTGTTTTATAGAAAGAAGGTAAATGAGGTACACGTAATACTCAAGGAAGCATACACAACTCAAGGAATAACTCAAAACACAAGTAATTTCTAATACAGTCGTTTATTTTAAACTGTTATTATAAATACTACACCAATATCAGAATTTCATAAGGCAATTTCTCTTATGGCTTTCTTAGCTTCAGATTTTTCTGAATTTGCAACTCTAAACTGCACGACTTCCAACCATTGAGACAAAGCATACTCCTCGCTGATTCATTATTTAAACGGTTCCTGTGCTTGCGAATGATGAGTCCAGCCTTCGAAAACAGTCGTTCCGCAGGAACACTCGTAGCGGGAATGCTCAAAAAATCTCGAGCCATTTTGGCGATATTTGGAAACAGGGCCGAATTTTTACTCCACCACTCTAGAATGTCTTCGTGTTTGTACGCACGTTTTTCTTTCGAATACCGCTCGAATTCGTCACTCCACTCGGTACAGCTGCTCGAACGGACAATATGCGAAGTCGACTCGTACAACGAGTACAGATCAAAAGACCTTTCGTCTGACTCTTGCAGCGACGACTTAGCCTGCGACGCTGTCGACTCTGCAACAGTACAGGTGGGGCAGTAATATTGTTTAAAAATACTTTCAAACGTTGCCACCGAGTCCTTTAATAGAGCTTGACCCCACGTGGTAAAGGAAAAGGTTTCCACTTTATGGCGTGGATCCAAAATGAGAACCACACCGTAAATCCAATTAGTTTTACAGTAATGTCGTAACATTTTGTCTCGTCCCGTTTGAAAAGCCAGCAACAACTGTTCGTCAATTCGGTTTCGGTCCGGTTTCTCGTCCAGCGTATGCGTGATCTCTTCGATTTTGTCGATTAACATGTTGAAACCGACGATGACCAGGGGCAACGTTACATATGTCTGACCTCCGAGAACCGTCGATAAGTATTCGAATGGCTTTAAGAACGAGCATACTGTCTCTAGGATGTCCCATTCTTCTGGAGTAACCAACATGTCGTGAAGCTCCTCGTGGCTGTGAATAAGTGCATTGAAAGCCGGTTTCAAGGTTAAAGCTGTGCGAAGCATCTTGTACGTAGAATTCCAACGAGTGGAAATGTCGATAGTGGTCGTCAACTTTTGGTATCTAGAGCCTCACAAAAGCTTGCACACTTATTGGCCCACTGCTCAGATCTCTTGATCTTTAAGAAGAGTTTTTGTATTTTGTTGATGACGTTGCCTTTATCACATCGCTCCAGGTCGAATCGTAGAATTTCTTCGTCAGTATCATCATCGTCAAACAATTCGGGATCCGTAGACATTGGATTTAGAACGCGCAATATATCCTGTACGCCCAGATTGAGAATGTGTGCGAAGCAGCGGAAATGACAGTTCACAGAATCGAACGCTATGCCTTGTTCCGACAAAAGATCCGAAAGTTCTGCCATGAACGTGGTATTCGCCGCCGCGATATCCATCGTGATGCCTTGTATTTTCGATTTTATCTCGAACTGGTCCAAAACATCGAGTACAAGGTTGGCAATATCTCTGCCGGTATGGCGCCCATTAGATGGCAGAAAATCAAGCGGTAGGGACTGGAGTTTCCATTCCTCGTCGATAAAATGCACTGTAATCCCGTAATATGAGCGGTTCGCGATTGATGTCCATCCGTCAATTGTCAGAGAAAATTTTGAGGACACTTCTGCGAGTGTTTTGAAAACAGCTGTCCTCATTGCGTTGAAGTGTTCCAGCACCTTATCCCGCATACTTGTTCTCTTCGGATATGTTTTCTTATCGTTCAAAAAAAAAAAAAAAATCCTGAGTCTCCTTATCGTCGAAGATCGAGAACGGTAAGCACTTGACCGCGTGCCATTCAACTATACGTTGATCGAATGTTCGATTTTGTAGCTTTGCGTTCGACGATTTTTTCGATGTAGGATTGATGATTTGTTTTGCTAATGGTTCGTTAGGATGGACTCTTTGCAAATGCTTTATCAGGCCCGAAGTATTCGAGTCTTTCATCTTAACCACGCAGACAATGCCTTTCTTTAAACATAGTAAGTACTTGCCTAGTTTATTTGTAGTACCCAATATTTTGAAAACGTCGTTGTATTTATTACTGGATTTATTGCGATGTGCACTTGCATCCGAAGAAGGTCCAGGTAAATTAATATTCTCCGTCTCTTCAGAACCGATCGGACTTTTGGTGTGTTCGACGCAAATACTCGTAGTGTCACTTTCACTTTCGTCAGAACTTATAGAACGGACGTTTTGTTTTTTACGTTTCTTAGTCTTTCCAGTAGAAGGTTCTTCTACGTTGACACGCTTCATTGTTAATTTTCTTCTATAAGTAAATATAAATAGTGCTTGTGATAATCCGACGCTGGGTATAATACAAGATATACTCAATTTCTTTTTTTAAATTTGTTATTGCATATAGTAGAAACGGAGTATAAAGTAGGGTTGTTTGACAATTTTAAAGATTCGAAGTTCGAAAGAATTCAAAACTTTAAAGGTTCGGAGTTAATCTTCAAAGTTTCGAATTCTAATTCAAAATTCGAATCTTCGAAATAATTGTCAAAGTAACAGCCTTAATATAAAGAGCAATATAAGAAAGCTTACACCAGAGAATCAATTTCGTTTTCACGTATCTACTAGTTTCTTTGGATCGTGTGTCAATTCTGTAAGTTGCTACGCCATTTAGAGGCTCTCTAGTCAAGCTAGGTTTACACCGCCCTCGACGTGCGGCGAGTAACCAACGAACTATTCACCGGCGCTCGCCGTGCAAGTCGTTACCGATTTACGTCTGCGGCCAATCGAGTCACTTCGTCGTTCGCTTCCTCGAAACTCGCCCCCATATTATATAAGCAGTAAATATGTTTAGATTAGGCAATTTTCTCATTTATTAACGGAAATAAGGATTAATAATTGGCAGGAAATTTTAATATAGAATTATGAGATTTTTCGAGACGAGACGAGAATATCCGAGACGAGACGAGATTTGACAAAGTCTCGTCTCGTCTAAATCTCGTCTTGTCTCGTCTCGCGGCATTACTATTCGTGTTCTCCTTCCTGAATTAATCTTGTTACGTAGGTTATTTTCCGCAAGAACGATATAGACACAAATTTTCAAGATTATTACCCAGTTTAATTGGGGACAAATTAGGTTTGGACGCATCGAGATTTTTATTTTAAATATGAGTGGGGGAAAACACAATCCTGTCTTCACATATTCTAGTTCCCATGTTATCTTTAAAAAAAGTAAATTTTGATAGTTTTTTAATCCACTTACTTTTGCAAGAAATTAAGTTAATATTCTCAGTTTTATTCGCGATAATTAAATCCATTTCCAAGGTAGTTGCAATGGAGGTATATGTATGCGTGTGCGCGTTTGTTAATTAAATATATAAAGTAAATATTTATAAAGTTAATTATTTCATATTTCTCATTGATATTTATCAAAAGTTCACTGCTATAATTACAGATTCGAATGTTTCCATCTGAAATTAATTTTGCATTGCTCGATCGTTCATCGGACGACCTATACTATCATGGACAAACAACGAATATAAACTTGAACGCAGCTGAGATTTTCGTTTTTCAAATTGAACCAACCCGTTTGTGCGAAAGTGTCAATATTTGTTTACGTTGTTCTGGCTGATCAAGCATGCACACACTGCTGTCTCGTAATTTCCATCGAGGCGCGACAAAAATCCAAGCTGCGATTTCGCGTCATAGTTATTCCCACGCGTATGCAATTAAATTTCGTAAATTAATTTCGTAATGACGCTTGCGATTCATTATCAATCTATCCGCCTCGGTGCAAATTAAGGCAATTGGAGCGATTGAGCATAGTTGCGATGCATTTGTTTGCACTGCTGCATATGGCTTGTGGACCCAGACAATGCAGCGGTTAAAACAGGATGTATTGTTTCGTGTAACGTTCTCGTGTTTGAACTCTTCCATCATGTCGGCAGCCTACCATATACTTCATAGGACATAGATAATATCCGCACGAGCGTATTACGCGCCGGATAATGCATTACCAAAGTTTGTTTTAAAATTATGCTCAGCCGCATCGTGATGTTACATTTAATGAAAGGAACACGGGAAAACTTCAATATAGTCATGCATTATGTAAATCTATCGAGATATTTGTATACTTTTGATAAAATTTATAATATTTCGATATATAACATTACTTATCTCAAAATTGTATAAAATGTACCTTGTTATGTAAACATTTTGAAAAATATATAAGCATCCGACTGCATGCAAAATTTAGAGAAATCCTGCAACCTAATAGAAATAGAAAATGCAAAAGTAATGAAAGAAGCTTAAAGCAATTTATGTACAAAATAATACTCCTAGGGAATGTCCACTATTAAAAACGATGCTTCCACAGTTTTTCTATATTCTTATATATTACGTTTCTGAAATAACATTTCATATTTCGTGATAAAACAATAAGGTATTCAAAACATGTACATATAAGATAATATACGATAGTATATGTGTTTCATTTCCCGCAGGAGAAATGCAGGAGAAGTGAGCCAAGTTTAGTGTCTGATCAATATCCAAAGTATTCCCATGCTAAAAATATGTTTGATAATTTTTTCAAAACTGGACAAGCGCGATATTTTACTTTCGAATAAATCGTTTTAGTATTTAAAACATTATATCAGGCTATATAAACCTTATTTTAATCTTTAACCGAAACATGACGCATTTTACATAAGCTCCTTTCCTTTCCTTGGTTTCATTAACTTTCTTCATCGTCAAGAATATTCGTCCTTACGGTAAAACTCATAATGATACACGAAGTTGTTTACGAGGCCGTGAAATAGATAGACATCCCGAGTCAAAGTTTTGTACCATCAGCCTGCTTTCCGTAAGGCAAGAGATTTACGTTAACTCTCGACAGTCTGAAAAACTTTACGAGTTTAAGTACTTTTCGTATCAGATGTCGCTAAGGTACGAGAAACCAGAAAATACGCATGGCAAGGTGGGATTGCATAAGAGAGATCGCGTAGTGAATTTTTACCTCTAGGGAATCCCTGGATGGGATTACCGAAAATATTATCAAGGATTTTAATAATTAAATTATGTGAACAAACTTACGAATACCGCAAAATATACATTCACAGGGGATTTTCAATGAGTCGACTGCCAGAAATCAATTTTACTTACCATTATTTCATACTATTCCGTGATTTTTATATCAAAATAGTTTAATCATTAATGCTAAAATAATTATCTTAACCTTTATTATCTTTAAATCAAATTTAATTTTTATCCAACGCTTTATCAAACCATAAAAATTATACTAATTTTCAACAAAAAATTTTAACAAAGTAATGGAAAATTTTGCATTATTAAATTTATCGATCGCACAGTATCTCTCTTAAAGACATTCGAACGCAACGAATATCGAAATATGTATTAGTTCGATGCCCTTTAATTGCCGGAAAATATAAAATGGATCCTGATAACGGAATATCGAGTTGAAGTCAATATCTCACAATCAGTGCGAGCCCGACGCTCTCCAAGTAATTAGCCTGGCGCCGCCGGTAAGAAAACTTGTGAAAATAGTCTAGACTAAATTTTCCGCTTTATAATCAATATCGCACAAATAGCCGAAGGACTTTTCGACTTGATCCATATTTTCTCCCTATCTAGACTATCGCAATTATGGCACATTTTATCAGTAACGATAAGCATTTAAACTTGCTAGAATTTTGACTATAATTTTCCTAGTTCCGAATGTTCCGAGAGATATTCTCTTATTATAAGTTTGCGCATTGTGAATAGTTATTGACATTTCTCTATCTATGTTCTATTGTTAAAATTACTTTAAAATATATTTTTTTCTATTTTGATCGAATCCTACAAACAAGGATGTGTATATATAATAGTTCTTGTGAAATAACATGGTATGTTATAGCATATAGAAACTTGTTCATCAAACTTGTTGCGTTAAACTTCAGATAATTGTCCAAGGAAAACGAGAATATCTTTGTTAATCTCTTAGAAGCGTGGAACGATATTTTTAGCAACTGCGAAGGAGACGCCTCCGCAATTTTCTCATTAATTGGTGGATTTGGCCGAGATTGAGATTGTGGGCGAAGAAGCGTAATAAATGAATTAGCCTATAGCTGTGATATAATCACTATCTTATCAACTTTAACGCGTTGCAATATTTTAGCATTAGAAAAGTGTTATAATTAAAAAACATATAGGAAAAAATATATACATATAAAGATTAGGTATAACGTAAGATTATAATTACAATCAGAAACACCAATAAATTTAAAATTTGTACGTTTTAAACTCCTTTTACTTATTGGAAGTTTAAAAATGACAAATAAAAATATTTTAAATTATAATAACTTAAATTTTTTAAAAATTAGTTTAAAATTATTAAATTTTTTAACACAAATAATTCTGACAATTATAAAACTTTAATAAGTTATTGATTCAATAAGTTATTGATAAGTTATTGATATACTAACATCTACATATTACACATCTACATGTGATTCAAAATGTTCTTTATCTATATTATACGATATTTTGAAAATAAATGGCCTCTCTTTCAGTTTTGTCCTATTTTTTCCTCGATATGATCCAATAAGCGAAGCCAATACGGTGAAGATTAACATTTGAAAGTTCAAAAGTTTTACGTATATAAACATGAATAATATTTTCCTATAGCTTCTCTTTCAAATTTTTATTCAATTCGAATTGCGTGTTGTATTAGAAAGTGCACTTTAATTTTACATATTTAGTTAGTTTATAATTTATATGACTACATATATTTACATAATTTGCAAAATATGATAATTTATTAAAACAATTTTATTATCGTTGGATGTTAAAAAAGAAAAATATGAGATTAATAGGTAAAAATAAAATATTTAAAACAGCGTAAAAATATAAAGAAAAGAGATGCCTTTTGTCGATAGTATCATTTTTCCCGCTTATACGCGAACGACGTGTTCATCGGATGATGGATCGAACAAAATGGATTCGTGACGTTTCCCGGGTAATAGGGATGGCACAAGTGTATTTTTCTTATGATACGTCAAGAGCTTTATCCTATATTTAGTATTATAAACTTTGACAAAATATCGATAAAATTTAATCCAAAACATCGAATATTGATTAAATATATATAATTGGGATTTATAGAGTACCTACATCATATAAGATTGACTAAATAATAGCTAAATCACAGCCAGCTGCTAGCAACTAATTTTTTTTATTGATTTTATTATCTTTCATTTAATTTTTCTGAAATTTTGTTTGCTATTGTATATATTTAGTAAGAGTATAACGACCCGCCTTTAGGTAGCGAACGCGGACTAGCTCGCCGGGTCAGGAGTTCGCTAGGTAGGTCCGGAGACAATAAACGTGAGAGAAGAGTGTTTTATAAGAAAATAAAGATATAATTTATTATACCTAAGTGTCTGAATAACAAAGTCTTTGGCTAGTATCGCGCGTGGATTGTACCGCTGAGATCCGTCGTGTATCGACTCGTCGGGGATCGCTAGCTTATTATAATTCTAATGAATATCGAGATCAGACAACTTACTAATGCCGGAGCGCGTACTTCGGAGGCGCGGATGCCCAGTACGGATAATAATGCTTGAATGTAACAAATGTGAATTTATCGGCGCGAGTACTTCGGAGGCGCGGATGCCCAGTACGTGTAATAATGTTCGAAGGTAACAAATGTGAAATTATCGGCGCGGGTACTTCGGAGGCGTGGATGCCCAGTACGTTTAATAATGCTGGAATATATCAATTGTGAAATTATCGGCGCGGGTACTTCGGAGGCGCGGATGCCCAGTACGTTAAATAATGCTGGAATATATCAATTGTGAAATTATCGGCGCGGGTACTTCGGAGGCGCGGATGCCCAGTACGTTAAATCGAAGTTAATTATAACGGAAATAATACGGCTCAGTGAATATATCCCTTAGTAGCACGCGTAGCAGTTCGCGGGTGAGAATATGTGTGATCCCGGTGATTTATGCGTAAGGATCCAGGCGGCGGTACGGCGTTCGGGAACGCTCGGACATACGGACCGGTCCGTCCCGATTAGCCAGGATTCGTTAGCGTCGGCGACGAGAGCACTCGTCCGAGACGGAGAGCTCTCCACCTCGGTTTTCTGCCTTCGCAGGTATCAGGAACCAGAAACGTTGTAGGATAAGCAGCAACGAGAGCACTCGAACGTGGACAGAGAGCTCTCGACCACGACTTCTGCTTTCTAGGATCAGGATAGAGTCAGTTTTAAGCTCGCGGCCCGCATTTTTATACCGCCGGGGTAACGGTACTTTTGCGCGCCCGGCGTGGGGGTTTGACAGCAGCGCGCACGTCTGTCGACGGCCGCGCGGTCGGAGCTGTCAACTCGCTTTCGGCGCTCGGCGGCGCTCGGCGGCGCTCGGCGGCGCTCGGGTCCCGTCGGCCTTGTCGGCGGACCGCTCGGTCGGGCCGCGACGTCTCGAGCCGTTATTACGGCGAGATCGTGTCTTTGCAATTAAAAAAAAATGGGGTGGGCGCAGCGCGCCCACGTTCCTGCCCGGCGGGTGTTCGGCCGGGCGGTGTCCGGCGGGTGTAGCCCGGACAACGATGCAGGTTAGGGGCGCATCGTTACAAGAGTAAGAGTAAGAGTTAAGATGTTGCTTGGAAATGCATAGAAATGAAATGCGAGAGCGTGATTTACAGTTAATCTCGAAAACAATGATCAGATTGGTACTAAAAAATAGAACGCATGTTTTGTCGTATCTCGGGCGAGAGATGTATTTTTTATCATGGGGAGTACAAAATTTCACGCGGAAAGTTGTAGGAACATAAAGAGGATCCTGCTGCAGCCTGTGCAGAAAAAAAGATGCAGAAATGATTCCAAATTGTAGAGGAAACTCTCACCCACCATGGGAGAATTATGTCACTGTTATTCGTGGCATACGTAAGCCGACTGCATACACGTGAGCAAAATAAATAGTTGGCGGGACAGCATGTTTAAAGCATGTGTCGGGCAGTTATATACGTGAAACGCTTACTAACGAACCGTCGGTTTAAAATCTACAAAATTTCTAGACTGGTCGTATGGCCTGAAAATTTGCAGCTTTAATTTCGTGAAACCACAGATAGGCTACTATTATCTACTATAATAAGTCTCTAATCTCTGTCTGTCCGTCTGTCTGTCCGCGAACTACTCATTCATTAATGGACCGAATTTTAAAGTGGTGTATATGAAATAGGAGTAGAATTTCCCGGGGATGGCGACGATGGGGTTAGATTTTTGTTTTACCGATTTTCTTGAAACCGGTGCCAAAATTTTTCTAATTTTTCGGGGATTGCGACGATGGATTAAATTTTTTTTTTAAGAAAGCTTTCTTTTCGAGAAAAAAAATTTCTCTTTTACGATAACGTTCGATTTAATATGAATATAATTACCTAATACCGATTTTCTTGAAACCGGTGCCAAAATTTTTCGGGGATTGCGACGATGGGTTTAATTTTTTGAAGAAAGCTCTCTTTTGAGAAAAAAAATTTTTTTCTTACGGTAACGTTTGATTTAATATAAATCTATATCATTACCTAATCTGTGTGTCTGTTCGCGAACTACTAATTCATTAATGGATCGATTTTCTTGCATCGGGTGCTAAAACTTTTCTAATTTCTCGGGGATAGTTACCATGGGGTTCGATTTTTTGATTTACCGACTTTCTTGAAACTGGAGCCAAAATTTTTTTAATTTTTCGGTGATTACGACGATGGGTTTATTTTTTCTTAAAAGAAAGCTTTGTTTTTGTGAAAAACTAGCACCGGTTCAAGAAAATCGGTTCTGACCGCAAACTACTTATTCATTATTGGACCGATTCTCTTGAAAACAGTATGAAAATTTTTCTAATTTTTCGGGGATGGCGACGATGGGTTAATTTTGTTTCTAAACCGATTTTCTTGAAATTGAAGTCAAAATGTTTCGAATTTTTCGGGGATTGTGACGATGGGTTTAATTTTTTTCAGGGATGGCTACCATGGGGTTCGATTTTTTGTTTTACCGATTTTCTTGAAAGCGGTGCCAAAATTTTGTTAATTT
Source organism: Leptothorax acervorum (assembly GCA_035220615.1). Taxonomy (NCBI): domain Eukaryota; kingdom Metazoa; phylum Arthropoda; class Insecta; order Hymenoptera; family Formicidae; genus Leptothorax; species Leptothorax acervorum. The sequence goes on from JASTWQ010000293.1 coordinate 138,927, forward strand.
TACGAAAATTGCGACTATTGGTTTAATTTTTTTTAAGAGGAAGCTTTCTCTATCTATATAATTTTTATTTATCGATTTATTTTTTTATAGAAAGATTTCTCTATCTAAATAATTACCTAAAACTGATTTTCTGGAATTCGGAGACAAAATTTTTCTAATTTTTGGGGATGGCTACCATGGGATTCGATTTTTTGTTTTACCGATTTTCTTGAATGCGGTGCCAAAATTTTGCTAATTTTTGGGGGATTGCGACAATGGGTTTAATTTTTTTCTAAAGGAAGCTTTCTCTATCTATATAATTACCTAATACCGATTTTCTTGAAACCGGTGTCAAAATTTTTCTAATTATTCGGAGATTGCGACGATGGGTTTAATTTTTTGAAAAAAGCTTTTTTTCTTTCGAATAAAAAAATTTTTTTTACGGTAACGTTCGATTTAATATAAATCTATATCTACATATATATATATATATATATGTGTGTTGAATCTCTGTCTGTCTGTTTGTCTGACCGCGAACTACTCATTCATTAATGGACTAATTCTCTTGCAAAAAGTGCCAAAATTTTTTTTATTTTTCTGGAATTGTGACGATGGGTTTAATTTTTTTTAAGAGGAAGCTTTGTTTTCGTGAGAAACTAGCACCGGTTTCAACAAAATCGGTTCTGACCGCATAACGATTAAAAAACAATACTCTATCTTAAATTTATGAATGAGAGTTTATTAGAGCGGAAAGCGGCGAGTATTTTTTTTAATTCAAAAAAGGTATAAATTTTTTGATTAATAATGTAAATTGACACACATACAGGCATATATGATGTTGTACTATATGATGTTGCACTATATAATGTTGTACTATATGATGTTGTACTTTATAGATAGGCTAGCTTTTAGGCCCGCGCGAAACGCGGGCCTAAAAGCTAGTAGAGAAAAATCTTGCAAACGATTTGTCGTTAAGTTACGAAATAGCTATTAATTTTGACGAGATTTGTGTTTTAGCAATATATACTTTATATTAATTTAACAATATATACTGTGTATTAATTAATGTCATCTGGAGGAAGGAAGGCATGTTATTAGATTATTCGTAGCGATTTCCTGATAACTGAAATAATTTTCCAATCGAGCTGCGGAATGATTTAGAAGTGAACTTGAATTTTATAAAACGAGATCTAAAATTTCTCGATAAACGCGTTCGAGGTTGAGTGAACTTTCTCAAGCCAAACGAATTTTCCAGACTGAGAAACGAAAGTTTTCGTTAAAACCGTCACTCTTAATACAGTTTACTTTTTGTCCTAAGCTTTCAAAAAATGTGCAACGTGCTTGTTTCATCGGAAATGTTGATTTTTTATACAAATGACTGCGCGCGTTTCATTTTCGACGGCAAAAATGTTATTGAGATTTTTACACATGTTATTTAAAGCAGTTGCATTTTATACTCTGCTTGAAATTCTTTATTGGTACCTTCATGAATGATTATTGAACTGCTATTATATTATCTTAGCATTGGCACTTATAAAGTTAATCTTATATAAAAACTGTAACTCACGTCTATCGATGAAACTAAAAATGCCGGAAAAGCCAGTGGAATTAGACGATGGACCCTCAGTGTGAAACTCCAGAATGAGTGTCGACCTCGAACTGTAAAGAAATTGCAGGATGTCATGCAGTTCTCCGCAAAGTACACCGGACCAAGGGGTGTACTCAGAAATGCCCCTATTCTCCAGATGTAAAAATAGTTTCAAGAAATCTCCTTTTGTACAACTGAAACCAAATTTTAAATACATATGTTGTTAGTATAATGTAAAAAATACATGTATGATAATAGAGTGTTAATTGGGTATATACCTGAATTTTAACTATCTATACATATAAATTTACGCATCGTAGAAAGAGAGAGAATAAAATCAACAATACAAAATTATGCGATATATTTACACTAAACCGATAAATTCACCAATACAGGGTGGTCCTGAAATAGTTGAGTAAAGTCAGGGAGTGGATTGGGCTCGGCAAAAGGATAAAAAAAGTTCCCATAAACGTTAGTCCAAAAACGCATCCCGCAGGAGTTACGACTCATTTAATTATTGATACCTGATACAGAAGAATGGAAGGCCATGAAAGGAAAAAACTTTATTTTTATTTACAGGAGTTGTTGAAAATCTCCACCGTTAACTTAAAACACACGCTTCCATCCCTCTAACCATTGACTGTCTAACACGCTCAAAGATTTCTGGCGTATTTCTTATAATTTCGCAGCTGTTGATAATGCGATCTCGTAATTCCTCTACATTATTGATTGGAGTTACATAGGAACTTTTTAGAACATGAACTAACAGCTCTACTGGATGACGTTCCGCTACTTATACGTAATGAAATGTACTTCATGCATGATGGAGCGCCCGCGCATTTCAGCATAATTGCCAGAGAATACCTAAATGCACGATATCCTGATCGGTGGATTGGTCGAGGTGGACCAATTCCATGGCCTCCGCGTTCCCCGGACTGCAACCCTCTAGATTTCTTCCTATGGGGGCACCTAAAGACTCTGGTTTATGTAACTCCAATCAATAATGTAGAGGAATTACGAGATCACATTATCAACAGCTGCGAAATTATAAGAAATACGCCAGGAATCTTTGAGCGTGTTAGACAGTCAATGGTTAGACGGATGGAAGCGTGTGTTTTAGTTAACGGTGGACATTTTCAACAACTCCTGTAAATAAAAATAAAGTTTTTTCCTTTCATGGCCTTCCATTCTTCTGTATCAGGTATCAATAATTAAATGAGTCGTAACTCCTGCGGGATGCGTTTTTGGACTAACGTTTATGGGAACTTTTTTCATCCTTTTGACGAGCCCAATCCACTCCCTGATTTTACTCAACTATTTCAGGACCACCCTGTATATTTAAGATCTTCATAATTCGTATTATTCGTAATATGCCTAGAGTAACTAATTGACTAATTACACTCACAATCAGTGTTGAAATGGAACAAGTGTTCGCAAGTCCCACTGTACACAAATTACCACAGTTCACGTGCTTAGAGAACGTCTGTGATCCCGAGACTTAAAGCGAATACAATGCCGAAATTAGTGCGGCTTATGGCAAATAGTAATTACGAAAACCAAGTGCTTCTTTCTAGTAACGATATTTTTTCCATTTAACTCTATAGAGAAGTATTTTTGGATTGGCAGCGCAATTTTCGCTTACATTTTTGATAATTAAAAATGTATTATTCAAATCGTTCCATTCATTCTATTTTACATGTCTGATTTCAACATGAGAACGGAATCAAATAGGATAACGTTCTCTTATCAGGGCAACATGAAATGAAACATGAATTAAGTCAGACCTCCTCGTTCTTTTTCTGTTTCAGAAAATCATGCTACCGCTGCGTCGTCATTCACGAGAAGCATCCCAACGTTCTGCAGTATAAAGAGAGTGAGTACGAAAAAGTACCTACCTAAAAATAAATGCGCGCCAAGTGCGCGAAACGGTGTCATTATTTTGTCGGATCGATAACGATTTGCCGGTAGCCCTTGAAGAGCCGGTTTGTTCATTAGGATGCGATAATTAAAAGCTGACGCGATGACGGCGGGAGAAGGAAGAGATAATGCCTCATCGGAGACGAAGAGTGTCCTGTTATGTTTAATTAGCTTTTTGCCTACTTACCAAAGAGAACACAGTACTGCATGGTACTGGAAATAGAACTCGATCGAGACTGAATAGTTTTCGACTTACTGCGAATACTGCCGACTAACTGCCGACTTTTGTTGATATGTCCACGGACTAAGGCTGTAGCGGGCGCGATATTGTTATGTACTGCCAGGTACTTAGATCGTGTACGTAAACAAACGAAAATGTCCCGAGTAGCGTTCTTGGACAAAAATTCGCTTGTATAGGGTGTCCTAATCTTTGCTTCTGTTTTATGAAAGCGAGTATCGCGGAAAAACGTAAAATTGAACGTACATTTTTAGAATTTTATAACATAGGATTTGTATTACCATTAGAGATGTGCCGGATAGTGAATTTTCCGGATAACAGGATATCGGATAATCCGACATTTATTGCTACCGGATAACTGGATATTTTTATTGCTATCGGATAACCGGATATTATCCGGAAATTACACAAAGAACTTGAAAAAATGAGAATTTAACTGTTTCTTTTTTACAGTAAAAAAAGAATTGCGAATTGGAGATTAGAATTCGACTAATTAAATTAGAATAAAACGGATTAGGATTAAAATCTAATTGGTCAAATTCTAATCTCCAAATCATAATTCTCAATCTCCAATGCGTATTTCTATCTATTTCTTTTATTTTTTTATATAAACCACTATAAATATGCTATACATATAATAAATATGCTATGAAAATTTAATAATAATCTATATTTCATCAGTCTGGTCAACCTAACTAAATATTTTTATCAGTAACATGGTTACCGACCGAGTAAGTATAAGGAGAAGCACGCATTTCATTTGCATAAATTTATTGGAAATATTCTGCCGTGATATCGCCCTAGGGCGATTTTGTTTTTCAGACAGTTGCATGCGCAAAGTGCAATAAGGCAGAGAGAAAAGAAGGCAAGTAGAGCAGAGGACGCAGGCTGAAGATTTTCGAATCTGTGTAGCGGCGACAGTTTTGAGGTTAGAAGAGGCCAGTAGAATCGAGAAGTGGCATAGGAAATAAACAAGGAGACTAGGATCACCGTAAAGGCAGAGAAAGGAGCGGATGGAGAAGGAGAAGAAGGAGAGTAAAAGGAGCAAAGATAATGAGGTGAAGTGCAGGAAAGAGGACAAAGAAACAATTAAAGAAGGTAAGAACACAGAGAGTAAACACGCGAGGACAGCGGAACTGTCAAAGATAAGAGACAGAATAGGAAGCCAAGAGTCGATTACAGACTTCATAAGGAAAAGAAAGAAAGAGCAGGAGAGTGAAGAAATAAAGAAGGTCGAGAAAGAAATTATAGATAAATTTAATAAAGAGAGAAAAGTAAGTAGGTCGCCACCAAACAAAGTAAAAAAAGCGGAAGAGGAAGAGGGAAGCATGGAAGCAGGAAAAATGCTGAAGGAAATACTGGCAAAATTGGAGGAACAAGAGAAAGAAAGAAAGAAAGATAAGGAGGAACTGATGAAAGAGATGCAAGACCTGAGAGAAGAATACAGAAAAAGCGAAATGATATGGGAAAAGCTGAAAACTGGCATAGAAAAAGAGTAAAGCAACTGGAGGAGAGAATGGTGGAGGTGGAGAAGAAGAGAGAGGGAGAGAGAGAGAGCAACGAGCTGATGAAGAAAATGAAGGAGATAGAAAGAAAAAATGAATTGGAAGAAAGAAAAAGAAGAAAAACAATATAATAATAAAAGGAGCGGAAATAGAAGAAGGAAGTGAGAGAGGAGAGAAGATTAGAAAGTTGCTGAAAGAATCGCCAAAAAAGAGGTAGAAGTGGACGAGGTGCAAAAAATTGGCAGACAAGAGAACAAAATGATACTAGTTAGGCTGAACAGATGGGAAGACAAGAGAGAGGTAATGATAAACAGAAAGAAGATGGGAAAAGAAAAAAAGATATACGTAGATGATGACTTGACAGTAGCGGAGAGAAAAATACAAAGACAATTATGGAATATAGTGAAAGAGGAGAGAGAAAAAGGGAAAAGAGCAATCCTAGGATACCAAAAAATATGGATAGACGGCCACGAAAAGAAATGGAATGAAAGCGAGGAAAAGCTGGAAGACGGAAAAAGATTTCGAAGAGAACAGGAAGAAACAGAGACGGGAAGAAATTGAGAAGGAGACAGTACGAGGGAGAAGAGGAGGAAAGAAGAGGAGAAGAACGGAAAGAAAAAAGAAGAGGATAGCAGAAAGACAAAAGGGAATGACAGTAGGCTTCTGGAACATAGCAGGATTAAAAGGGAAAAACGAAGGGTTTTGGAAGGTAGTGGAAGAGTGGGACGTAGTAACGCTTCTAGAAACGTGGGTGGAAGAAAAAGAGTGGAGCAAAATAAAAAGAATAATGCCAGAAGGACATGTATGGAAATGCCAGCCAGCGACAAGAGAAAAGAAGAGAGGAAGAGCAAGAGGAGGGATAATCACCGGAGTAAGAAAAGGGCTTGAAGTAGAAGAAAAAATAGAGAGAGAAAAGGAAGGAGTAGTGGAGAGAATTGTTAGAACAAAGGAAGGAGAATGGAAGATTATCAGCGTATACGTAAATAATGACATCGACAAAAAAATAAGAGTAATAAGAGAACATATGAACGGAGGAGGCATAGGAGAGCGAATAATAATAGGAGGAGACTTTAATGCAAGAACAGGAGAAAAAGGAGGAATCACGGATATCTTTGGAGAGGAAAGAAGATCAAAAGACAAAGAAATAAATGCAGAAGGAAGAAAACTGATAGAATTTCTGAAAGAAGAAGGGCTAGGAATACTAAATGGAACCAAGGGAGATAAAGAAGGAGAATTCACCTTTACCGGAGGGAGAGGAGAGACAGTAATAGACTATATTATAGGAAATCAAGAGCTATGGGAAAGAACAAAAGAGATAGGAATTGGAGAGGAGATAGAATCGGACCATCAATATATAGTACTTAAGGTAGCGGAGGAAATAGAAGAAAGAAAAAGGGAAGAGAGGAAAGTGAGAAAAGTAATGGACTGGTCCATAGATGCTGTAGAAAGATATAGAGAGAAGGTCGAAGAAAAAACTATAGAGGGAGCGAACCCGAAAGAGCTCATGGAAGAATAAAGAAAGCAGTGACGCGAGCGGCAAGCTGGAAAGAAATTAGAATAGACAGCAAAGCGAAGAGAAAAAATAAATGGTGGGACGGACAGTGTGCAGAGCTAAGAAAGAAGCAAAAAGAAGCTAAGAAAGTGGAAAAAAGGAGAGGAAGAAAAAACAGAATACATAAAGAAGAGGAAAGAATACAGGGAAAAGATAAAAGAAAAAAAGGAGAAGGAAAAGGAACGAATTATAGAAGAAGCAAAAGACGCCAAAAGTGAAAAGGATGTATGGAGAGTCATAAATAAAGTAAGGAAACACAGAAAAGAAGTAAATGAAGAAATAAGCGAAGAACAATGGAACGAGCATTTTAAGAAGCTGTTAGGAGGTGTAGGAACGAAACAAGGGACAGATGAGGAAAAACAGGAAACAGAAGATGGTTGCGAAGAGCAGGAAGGAATAAGAAGAGAGGAGATAGAAGAAGTAATAGCAGAGATGAAGAATAAAAAAGCAGCAGGAACGGATGGAATACCAAACGAGGTATGGACAAACGGAGGAAACAGATTAAAGGAAGCAATATGGAGGATATGTGACATAGCATGGAAGAAAGGGGAAATGATAGAAGACTGGAATGAAGGAATAATTGTACCAATAATAAAGAAAGGGGAAGGAAAAGAAGCAGGAGACTACAGAGGTGTAACACTGATGAACACGAGCTATAAAATATACGCAGCTATCTTAGCAAAACGACTAGAGAAAGAGGTAGAAGAGAAAAAGCTAATACCGGAGACACAAACGGGATTCAGGAAGGGAAAAGGAACGATAGAAAATATATACACATTGAACTACGTAATAGGAAGAGCGATTTGCAAAGAAAAAGGGAAGCTAGTGGCAACATTTATAGATTTGAAGGCAGCGTTCGACTCAGTGGACAGAGAAATATTATGGAGGGTAATGGAGAAGAATGAAATAAACGAAAGGCTGAGAGTTAGAATCAAAGAGCTATATAAAGAAACAAGAAACGTGATTAGATGTAACGGGGAAAAAGGACCCTGCTTTTGGACAGTCAAAGGAGTAAGACAGGGATGTCCTCTGAGTGCGCTGCTGTTTATACTGATGCTGGCGGACATGGAGGAAGTAATGAGAAAAGGGCAGGAAGGAGGGGTGGTTATAGGAAATACAAAAATATGGACGCTTGCATATGCGGATGACGTGGTGATAATTGCAGAGGAAGAAGAGGAAATGAAGCAAATGATAAAAAGGTTGGAAAAATATTTCGACAAAAGGAAACTAACAGTGAATGTGGGAAAAACAAAAGTCATGAGATTTAGGAAAGGAGGAGGTAGAATCAAGGAGGTGGAATGGAGATGGAAAGGAGAGCAAATAGAAGAGGTAAAAGAATTTTGCTACTTAGGATACACATTTCAAAGAAACGGTGGACAAGAAGCACATATAAAGGAGAGAGTAAGAAAAGCCACAGTAGCAATGAGGCAAGTATGGGGTATAGGAAAAAGAATTTTTGGAGGAGACTGGAGAAGAAGAATGAAACTATTTGACTCACTGGTGGCAAGCGTGGCGATGTATGGAGCAGAAGTATGGGGATGGAAGGAAAGAAAGAGTATAGAGAGGATACAAGAGAGGTTCATAAGATGGACGTTGGCATTAGACTGGTGCACACCCTGTTATATGATAAGAGAAGAAACTAAAAGAATTAAGATGAGAACAAAAGCGGCAAAAAGAGCAATGAGATACGAGGAAAAATTAGAAAACGGAGGAGGAAACGAAATAGCAAGAGCATGCTGGAAGGAAATAAAGAAAGACGTAAGGAAAGAGAAGTCAAAATGGGAAATAAAACGTAGAAAGTTTTACGAGAGTCGAGGATACGCAGCGGAAGAGATAGAAAGGAAGAGAGGAGAGGGATGGAGTAGCATAGAAGAGGTAGGGTGTAGAGATAGAGACATACAAATACAGGAGATAGATGAAAGAATAAGAGAGTCAAAATACAATAGAGGGTACAAGGAGATAGTAGAAACCGGAAGGCCTGAGTATCTGGAAAGAAGAGGAAAGAAAAGTCGATAACAAGGATAGCAAGATTCAGAATGGGTAACGAGATGCGCGGCGGAAGATACTGGGAATCAGAGGAGAAAAGAAGATGCAGAGTATGTGAAGCAGAGGAAGAAACATGGGAACATACGCTAGAGAGATGCGCGAGGGAGGGAAGCGATGACATGGGAGAAGGAATAGGGGAGAGACTAAGAAAAATTTTGAACGGCAACGGAGAGGGAGAGAAATGGATGGTGAAGCTGGAGGAGAGAAGAGAAAAACGAAATATAGAGACAGAAAACTGTTGAGCTTACAATATTCAGCTCTACTTGTTTGTTTGTTTGTATACAATATAAATGTAAATGTATAATGATATATGTATGAATATCTAATTGAGGAACACACGTGTAACCATTTCAAGCCGAAAGGCAGAAATAAAGTATTCTATTCTATTTTTATCAGTATACCTTACATAGTATAAGTTATTAATTTTATTACTCATTACATTTAAAATTTAAATTTTAAATATAATTATTATCCGGATTGTGGAAAACGATTTTTTAACAATCCGGCCGGATAACCGGACTATCCGGCTACCCGACCGGATTGTGAAAAAATGACCGGATAGGCCGGATACCGGATAGTTGCCGGATATCCGGCACATCCATAATTACCATAGTATTTGGTTTTTAATTACCTATATGTCTATCACATTAATCTTACATATTTCGCTATGTATAATTTATTCTTTTGCAATATTATTATAAATTTAAGATTGGATTATTCCTAAATCAAATTCGTATTCAAGACAGGAAGAAATTTATAATCGTTGAAGAGCATTACATTTTTATACAAAAATTTTTATACAAAAATTATAAATCCGTATTCAATGCTACATTTATACATATAAGATTAAGTCTTTGTGAATATTTTTAAATTAGTTAGCGAACTTACAATTTTATACGCGACTTATGATATATTATAGACATGAGATCATTACACACAATTAACCAAGTACATAATATATATATACTACCAATGTTATAATTAAGCCAATTAAGATTAATTACACAAAACAAATTATTATTATAGTAATCAAAATCTTAAAGTTCTTTATATTTTTACAGAATTCAAAAAATTTATAAAAACCTTAATTATTATTACATTAAATAACATGGCGCATTTTTATATCATACCACATAGAAATCGCAGATTAATATATACTTAAATGCATTAGTCAGATTATATGTTATATTCGTTTGACATTTTGCATTATTGTGTCATTGTAGCTGGATTATCATATTTGCTGTATACGTCAAAACGAAGCGAAAGGGGCCATAGTTCCTTGCCTTAAGTTTCATTTTGAAATACGGGATTTAGTTCTTTTGTCCTCTTTAGTTGCTTATGAATTATGTTTTAGTTCGTAGCGTCTTTTCAGTGCTTCTTGATACCTTGATTTCACGTAAATGACAAATATATTCTTCTTTTTTTTTGCATGTTGATAATTGACGTCTTTTAAAATTTTTTTTGTTACAAGTTTCTTTGGACGTATAAATCGCACTTGCATATTTGAAGTGTGTGGGATAGTCTTTTTTTCTTGCTTTTTTTTGTTTTAGATCTTTTTGTCCTTAGAGTCACATAATGAAGTCGCACGACTCTAGTTTCGATCTGTAGTTTTAATTGAAATAAATTCCTGCAGTGCATCAAGGCCTTTGTATTCTATCAATTCTGAAAGTACGCCATGTCTATTTTGTCTTATGGTTTCGTATAAATTCTTGATCTATATTTTCTTATTAAAAATTTTTTTACTAATATCCTTCCATGCAGGGACAGTTTTTGTTTTTAATGTTCCATTTTTATCATGATATTTTTTTGACAATCATCAAAGTTCTCGAATTGCCTTCCAAGGAATTCATAAGTATGTCAATTTGAATTCCTATATGGAATATATTTTTGTTTTTTATTAAGTGCAGTTATCACACAAATTGTGCAGCTTCGGGGGAAAAAATTTGGTCAAAAAAGAAATTTTGTGTTAAACATTTTTCTTTATCTCCACAAAGAGCAGCAAGTTTTGTATAAGTTATAACATATTTTGTCTTTTAAAATCTAGCACAATTTAGAAGGTTCTACCCTCGGTGATTTTCCCACTCCGGATAGCGTTTTGATGGAGTCTCATAATGAAGAGCTCTAGTTTAGATCTGTAGTTTTAATTGAAATGAATTCCTGCAGTGCATCAAGGCCTTTGTATTCTATTAATATTGAAAGTACGCCATGTCTATTTTGTCTTATGGTTTCGTATAAATTCTTGGTCTTTATTTCCTTATTAAAAATTTTTTTACAAATATTCTTCCACGCAAGGTCAATCTTTGGTTTTAATGTTCCATTTTTATCATAATATTTTGACAATCGTCAAAGTTCTTAAATTGCCTTCCAAGTAATTCATGGTTCTTTATTCATAGCTTCTAATTTTTTTAATAAATTTTTTATTTCGTCATTCAAGGCTTTTTCTTTTTTTTTCGCGTTCTTTATCCAGTTGGGTTCCAACTGGACTTACAATCCTATGTTTTTGTCTTAATAATTAATTTATTTTTTCTAATAGTTACAAAATACTTACATTTTCTCTGTTCCTCGCTGTTCGGTGGACGATCTCTACAATAAACTCTAATGTTTCCTTTCAAGTCTTGTACGGTGTCATTCAATTTCTTAATTATTTTATCTTTTTCTTCCATATTTTTTTCCAATTTGATTATTTTATCTCCTCTTTGTTCAATTTTTTTTTTAAATTATCCATTGCGTCGGTGGAGACAAAGTTGCGTTCCATGCAGGGTCAGTCTTTGGTTTTAATGATCCATTTTTATCATGATATTTTGACAATCGTCAAAGTTCTCGAATTGCCTTCCAAGGAGTTCATAAGTATGTCAATTTGAAATTCTTATATGGAATATATTTTTTTTTATTAAGTGCAGTTGTCACAAATTGTGTAACTCGGGGGGGGGGGGGAATTTTGTCAAGATAGTTGTGTTAAACATTTTTTTTATTTGCACAAAAAGCAGAAAATTTTGTAAGCCAAATTTGAAGATTTTGCAAACATATAATGCAAAAATAATTGTCTCTGACGTTTTATTTGGAAATACGGATTTAGTTCCGTAGGAATTGTTTCTGTCCTTAAGTAATCTCGTGTGATAGCTTGTTACCAAAAAAGCATCTCACCCCGAGATAAAGAATTTGAAGATCCGCACCGTGGGTAATCCCATATATTGGGGTTCTCTTGCGGAATTTTAAATACGAGACCCTATTATATTGATATATTTACCAAAAAGATAAACATTTTGCCAAAAGAATTACATTTTTGTCGAAGCAGATTTGATTTTCCAGGAATAAAATCGGAAATCAAGACAGAGTGCGGGAACACGCAGTCGATGAGCACACTGATGACTATATAGTCTCACTCACGATGAGAGTATATAACATTTGTTAAAGAAGTAAATTTCCCAACCCTGACTGAAGCACATTGCTTGCAGTCGGGATTTAGTTCCGTAGGAATTGTTTAAATAGTTTAATAGATAACTTGGAATTTCTTCTGTTTGTTTTATTTCTTCGTCTGGACTTTGACACGGGGCCCCATGTGATATGATCCGTAATCATATATCGGCAAGTACTGCATGAACCACCTTAAAGAACAGCAATTTTTATAAATTCAAACAATCTCCTTGTGATTTAATTGTTCTTAAAAAGGAATCCTAATTATGCAAATTTACAATTAATTCATGGTGTCCACCCAGTGGTGGATGAGCTATTGTTCCCCTTTTTTATGATTACTTCAAAAGTATTTATCGAAAATTTTTAATGATATTCTTTCTCGTTTTAGATTTTCTTTAAGTAAGTTAATTTCATCTAATTCAATTTTTTTTGGAAGTATTTATTTTCATGTTCACAAATCTCTATAAAAGTTTTGGATGTAAGTTTGGTGCTGCTTTTTTGTTTTTCTTTTTAATTTACTTTGGGAAATTAGTTGTTTAATTAAATTTGCCTCATTTCTCATTTCTAGAGTTATGAAGGCACTTCTGTGATCATTATTATCTTCTATCAGCCTCTTATTTTCACTTATAAGTCTCATTTTCTATTCTTAATATTGATATTATGTTCTTTTTACATTTAAACCCCGTGATAAACCGTTCGGTGTAGACCATTGTTCGTCTTTGACAATATTATAATAATAATATTTATTTAACTTTGGCTGCTGCCAAGAAGTGGACTGGTTTACAACATGTTCCTTAACACACCCATCCATCCACACATCGCCCGTCAATCACAACAATTTTGACGGGATCATTCCTCACGCTTAAGCTCGCCATTATTTGTCACTACTGCTCTTGCCTATCTTTTCTCATCTCCGCTTCTATCTTTTTCCTATCCCTATATAATTTCCTTAATATTTTTTCTTTGGTTGTATCTAGTTTATCGTTCCATAGTCTATCTATTCTTTTCCTGTTATCCCTCCCTAGTTCTATAAACCGGTTCTTTATAGAGCTTTTTGCTGCACTCCTCCACATAGTGCTTCAAATTATCCCTTCCTTCCTTGCAAAACAAACACATTTTTTCCTCTTCCCCCCACCAATACATGTTCTCCGATTCCATGTTACCACATCTCAGATTTATCAGGGCTCTGATACTATCCCCTTCGATCTGTTTATCTATGTTTGCCCTCCTTAGATATTCCGGTCTATTTCCGTCTCTCTCTAACTCTTTATATTTCCTGTTATACTTTGACTCTATTATATTATTCTCTTCCATTTGCCTCTGTATCTCCCAGTCTCTTAATTTAATCTTTTCACATAAGTTCCTCCCTTCTCTCCTTAACGACTCGACTGCTTCTACCCCCCACCCGTTTCTATTATAGTACTTTTCTCTCTCTCTACCATATCTGTCTTTCCATTTGTTTTTCTCTTTCTCTATCCAACATTTCTTGACCCACCTGCTCTCATCCATTTCCCTAATTTTTTCCTCATATCCCATTGCCCTTCCACCCCATCCTATCCTAAGCTTTCTCAACCCCAGTTCCGTCGACATTAGGTATCTTGGAGTACAGAACTTTAAATCGAAAACCCATCTTGCGTAATCTAGCATAATTTTTTCCAATTTCTTTTTTTCTTCCCATCCCCAAATTTCCACCCCATACGATATCACACTCTGGACTAGGTAATTAAACAAACTTCCTCTTCTTATGAAATCATCTTTACACATCCGTTCTCCAAGACCCCACGTCCTATTTACCGCAATTCTACCTTTCCTAGCTAATTCCTTAATGTGATCTTTGCAGTTCCCTCTATTATTAAACACGAAACCTAAATATTTAAAAGTCCTAACCTCTTCTATCTCATTTTCTCCCCATTTCCATTTCTCTTTCTTCTCCCTACTTTCTTTGTTAAACACTAACATCTTTGTTTTATTGGTACATAATATCATTTTCCTCCGTTTTAGAAACCTCTATTGTGTCCATCATGTCTAACATTGCTGTTCTATTCTTTGCTACGAACACCATATCATCCGCATATTCTAGCGACCATACTCTAGTGTTACCTAGCTTTACGCCTCCTATCTTTCTTTCCTCTAGCTCTTTTCTAATGTCCGCTATATACAGATTAAATAGGAGTGGACTCATTACACAACCCTGTCTGACTCCTTTTGTAATTCTGAATTTCTCCGTCAGGCCCTCTTTTGTTCTTATTGCAACTTCAGTCACATCATATATTGCTTCTATTCTCCTTATAAGTTCTTCATCTATTTCCTTTTCCCTCAAGATCTTCCATAGGTGTTCTCTTTCCACCTTGTCGAACGCCGCTTTTAGGTCTACGAATAAGGCATACAATTTGTCTTTCTTTCCCTCCTTACCTACTCTTTGGACCAGGTGATCCAGGACAAAGATGTTATCCACCGTTGCCCTCCCACTTCTGAAACCCGCCTGGCTCTCTGGAAGCAGATCCTTTAGATCCACCTCCCTCTCCAGACGGCATCTGAGAACCTCCGCATATATCTTATACGCAGAGCATAGAAGCGAGATTCCTCTATAATTTTCTACCTTTTCCTCATCTCCCCTTTTGTGTAACGGGACTATGATTTTTGCATGCGCGTGCGGCCACGGAGCATGCGCATGTGGCCGCAGGGCATGTTCGTGGTCGCTATCAGTCGCTACATCGCGTCGGTATGATAGGTTTCAAACCTGACAGTCGTCAACTTTAACTGTTAATATCTCGCTTCGCGGGGCAGAGCGACACTTTTTTCTGCCAGATTCTTTCGTTTCACGCAAAAACGCGTCGATTAAGCCTAAGTTCAACGAAATCGGTGAAGAGGCCACTATTCTGCATATTTACCGACTTTATTCTATCATGTGAATTTTCTCATGTGTGATATTTGCCATAATTCTCGGGATACTCTCGAGTTATTATTACTATTATGTGATTTATTCATTATTAATTCTGGCTGCTCAAAACTGAGTGATGCCAAGAGTAATTACTTTGCTTTATATCTTTATTTGCCAATTATCCTTAGATATTCTTAAGTCAACTTCACTATTATTTTCTTTGATTCAACTATTATTGAGTCAACCTTTACTTTACTTATTTACATCTATAACTTTATTTCGAGTGATATTAGTATTAAACAATGCCTATAAGATTGAAAGAGATTTATCTATTCTATTGTTTCTTGCTCATATCGTGAGTATTCACCAATATTTACGTGTATTTTGCTTTTATACTTGGTATTATTGTATTCTTGCCTTTTCACCTGTAGTATCATAATTTCTGTATTATGTGGACTATTTGTATCGAATACTGACAAGGTTTTTCGGCAGTTTTCCCTTGTCCCAGCAGCGAATGCTGGTATTCCACCGAGTAGTTCTGCCAAATAAATTGATTCAAACAAATTCTATTTCGTGTTCGTTATTTGAGTAGCGCCCCTCCTCTTCTCGCGAGATATCTACGAGGTCTCTACTTAACATTTTGGTCCTTCGAGCCGGATAATAAAAGCAGATAGTGAAATTCGGAAATACAGTCAGATAAGTGGAGGAGCGATACCGAGTACGATACGAACGGAAGGTGGAGAGTGCCGTTTACGGATTTAGTTTTCTTTCTTACTCAGAATCATTTATAGATTCTTGTGACAATGAAGATACGTTACATTAAGAGTTATTAGAGCAGCAGCTCACGTTGAGTAAAGTTATTGTCAACGTACATGACAATCTAATAGAAATCGGTTTACCGAGCTTCACTATTTAGAGAATAAACGCTCGCCTCTCCTTGCTTAAAAGGAACGTGGAATCAATTTGCGTCGAATCACTACGCCACAGGGCGAGTAGTTACTTAACTTAGTAAAGAGTTTGTCTCATTCGAGACATCATGCACTCCTTGTGAGTGCACAGAAGAGAGGTTGTCTCATTCGAGACAACATGCGCTCCTCGTGAGCACACAACAGAGAGTTTGTCTCATTCGAGACAACATGCGCTCTTCGTGAGCGCACAACAGAGAGTTTGCTTCATTCGAAGCAACATGCACTCCTAGCGAGTAGCACAATAAAGAGAGTTTGCTTCATTCGAAGCAACATGCACTCCTAGTGAGTGGCACAAAAAAGAGTTTGCTTCATTCGAAGCATCATGCACTCCTCGTGAGCGCACAGCGGAGAATTGCTTTATTCGAAGCAATAAGACACCCATTGGTGCACTACCGAGCAAGTCGCTGAAGTTCAATCGAACATCGGTACACTTTGAGACAAGATACGTACGTATCTCGGTGCATGACGACGGTACATCTTTCCGAGAGTGTTTACATTGTTCTTTTTTTAAAGATCAATAACTTTCAAAGTAAAATTGTACTGACTGCGTTCTGCGGAAATAATTGAAATGCATTAACCGAATGAAGTTACAGTCCATTACTATTTTAATTTCATAATAACGTGCCTTATGCCTTTCGTTTTAAATATGATTATGTTTTATGATACTGATCTATTGCAAGCGCCCTTCGGGACATGAGATGATTGCCTTGATAATTGCAGCCTGCGAAATGCAGGATGCATGCTTCTTTTCCTTTCCTTTCTTTGCATCTAAGGCGCGTAATACGAGATGCATACATTCAGTTCAAGCAGGTTATTGCACTTACACTACAAATGTG
The DNA here is from genome assembly GCA_035220615.1 of Leptothorax acervorum. Lineage (NCBI taxonomy): Eukaryota > Metazoa > Arthropoda > Insecta > Hymenoptera > Formicidae > Leptothorax > Leptothorax acervorum. The sequence continues at coordinate 155,851 of JASTWQ010000293.1, forward strand.
TTGATACTGCCGAACTGAGTTTGTACATTATGCACATTTGATTCTTACTATACTACGGATTTATTTTCTGTTAGTCTTTTCAATTGAATCATTGAGGTTGCTTGACTTACAACCTTGCAAACTCAATGTATTCGGCATTAGTATATATACCGTGTTATCTACACTTAATTGCTGTAGACTGATTCTATTTCATTGAGTGCATACGAATGCTATTATTATTATCAGTTGCTTTCAGTCTGAGTCTTTGGTTTACAAAATCCTTATATGACGAGTTGTTATTTTAATTTTGTGATTAATATCAACTCTTGCATTCCTTGCTTTGAGTCTAATTGGATCTACTGCCCATCTTTACGAAGGTGTGTGCTATCTAATATTAGAACCAGTACAGAGAGAAATCTTCTTACTACGACACGTAATGTTGTCTTGAGTCGCTTGAGAAAATAACTTTCCTACGGGAATCTGAGCAGCTGTCTACGACAAAATTATATTCTACTTAGTCGAGTTCTCCCTCGTTGGGTGTTCCAACATTCGTACAACATACAAACGTTTACTTTTACATTCAGAATTGCACTCTTTGCTCACACGAACATATGAACGGGAATCTGCTAGCAAACTTGAACAATTGTACTTCACAATTATGCAAGTTTACAAAACGTTAGAAACTCTTGACCGTCCTGGTAGCAACGGGACAATGTCTTGGTCTTTAGCGCCACTCGACAATTAGATGTCAAATTGTTAAAGCACGGGAATATAGTTTGGGAGCCTCGAAGAAACCTTCTTCTTCAATCCAGTTTAGTAAATCCTTGCTTGATCGAGTATTGTCACTTCAGGCACTTGAGAAAACTGAGATAGTTGTCAATTAGGTAAACCAGCTCTTCATGGCGGGCGGTTTTCCATTACATAAATGAGTTAGTAATACATCCAAAGTACTTAAAGCTATACCTTCAGACATACGTATTGAATTGCATTCTCTTCAAATAGAAGAGACTACAGTTCATGCGCTCGGTTTGTGTTGGCAACCATCCACTGATGTCTTTCGATTCACTCTAAAGTTAAATATTCCTACAATTCATACTAAACGCACTATCGATGTATCATCCGTCGCACATACATAGATAACGAACCATCCATCGAGATGGAAAGAGTTTATACAAAACCACGTTTACTGGATTCAAGAAGCTTTACCGCAACTCATTTGGAATTTAATACCGGGTAAACAGAACCCTGCAGATTGTTCAACAAGCGTCCTTCACTGACGAACTTAAACTTATTTCTAGTTGGAATAATTTACCAAAATCTAATTCTCTCGCTCGACTTACCCCGAGAATAGATCCAGATGGGTTACTTAGAGTAGGAGGACGTTTTCAGTAATCTCTTCTGTCCAAGGACGCCAACCATCCTCTGATTCTTCCAAGGGACTCGACATTGTCATCTCTAATAATTGCTGACGCACATTCGCGTACTATGCACGGGAGGACGCAGGTAACTTTGACAGTTATTCAAAACGAATATTTGATTGTAGGGGGACGAACTCCAGTTAGATCCTTTATTTTGAAATGTGTTAAATGCGCTCGTTATCGACAACGTAGAGCTCAACAACTTATGGGTCAATTGCCACCCGAGCGTGTAACTCCGTCTCATCCATTTTTTACACTCAAGAGTAGAATACGCAGATCTATTCAATATCAAAACTTGGAAGGGGAGGAATGCGAAGACATATAAAGCATATGTTGCTTTTTTCGTGTGTGAGGTAACTTCTGCCGTTCATATTGAGTTGGTCATGGACTATACTACTGATGCATTTATTGCAGCTTATAAACGTTTCACCTCCCGGAGAAGAATTTGTGCAACCCAGCGAAGTGATTGTAGAACTAATTTCAAGGGGGCTGACTCTGAATTAACAAAATTGTTTCAGTCATCTTCCAGTGAAGCGAATGATCTTAACGCGTTAACACCTATTCAGGTGAAGATTGTTTAACACGTGTTGTGTCTGTCCGTATCCAGACAACTATTTTGAAAAGACCTATTTCTAAATTACGCCCACTACCTATTCCTATCAGTGAAACTTAGATTGTTTGATAACCCAGGTTATCAAGGCGGGCGGTAATGTTTAGAGTTTAAGTATCGCAGTCGTGGCTGGCCGTCGCAATTCGATTTTCGACCGCTCGACGCGAGGAGACACCGTGTATAGTCGAGCGCGATCAATTTATTGATTTTCCGAAAACGCACGAGGAGGACCGACTTTTGTTTACGTCGCGCCGTTCGGCTGCGTGCGCGATGCGGCGACGGCAGACTCACTTGTTGTCGCGAACTCGAGCCGAGCACACGTTCGAGCGTGAGCGGTCACGCTTCCTTACGATTGTTACCACGTAACACAGTTCCGCAAAACTCGTGCTGAAATTGGGATTACATCAAGTTGTGGCTGCTCATATCACCTACTACCTTACGGCCATTAGTCTTTTCTTAAATTGATACGTACTTTTCGTTTGTGTTTACATTCATAAAACCCGCATTAGGATTCGTAACAATTAGTAAATATTCATCGCGATTCTAAGCGAGATAGATTATATTCTCTTTTTATTCATTTCATTCTTTGTATTATATTCTAGCTTTACAAGATTTACTTTCATTGTGTACATTTTACGTATTATTCTTGCGAGATACATCCTTTATGATATCTGTGATACACTTTCATTTAAGTGAAGATTAGTTGTGTGATTAATTCACTGCGTTGCGGAAGACTTTATTCTATCATGTGAATTTTCTCATGTGTGATATTTGCCATAATTCTCGGGATACTCTCGAGTTATTATTACTATTGTGTGATTTATTCATTATTAATTCTGGCTGCTCAAAACTGAGTGATGCCAAGAGTAATTACTTTGCTTTATATCTTTATTTGCCAATTATCCTTAGATATTCTTAAGTCAACTTCACTATTATTTTCTTTGATTCAACTATTATTGAGTCAACCTTTACTTTACTTATTTACATCTATAACTTTATTTCGAGTGATATTAGTATTAAACAATGCCTATAAGATTGAAAGAGATTTATCTATTCTATTGTTTCTTGCTCATATCGTGAGTATTCACCAATATTTACGTGTATTTTGCTTTTATACTTGGTATTATTGTATTCTTGCCTTTTCACCTGTAGTATCATAATTTCTGTATTATGTGGACTATTTGTATCGAATACTGACAAGGTTTTTCGGCAGTTTTCCCTTGTCCCAGCAGCGAATGCTGGTATTCCACCGAGTAGTTCTGCCAAATAAATTGATTCAAACAAATTCTATTTCGTGTTCGTTATTTGAGTATCGCCCCTCCTCTTCTCGCGAGATATCTACGAGGTCTCTACTTAACACCATGATTACTTGCATCAGTTGCGATTCCATAAAATTGTGTTGCTTCAAGGTCCGAATTAATGGACGTTTTTCAGTTGTCAAGATCAGTCTGTCTTTGTCTCGCGTATACAGTTTTACAGACTGATCTTGACAACTGAGACACGTCTACGTTTATTAATTTGAATTCTATTTTTTTAACACATTCTGAGACGGAGTCTGGCGTCAGTATATCTTTTACAATAGCCACCACTTGGTTCTCGCTGTTGATTGTTTAGCAGCAACTTTAAAATCAGGATATACTAAGGCATTTAACTTTGTGGTGCAATCTAAAGAAGCGAATGATTGATGTTTTATTACTTTGTAAGCAGTCGTTAATTCGACAAACGCAATCAAGATATCTTCACTATCGCTTGTAATCATGAAGTTTGAAATATTTTTTAACGTCGAAGCTATCTTCGCTTTTGCAGTGTGTGATTTTGTAGCTATGTGCTGCTGTAATAAATACTATATAAATGAGCAGAACATAAATGAACAGACAAATATAGGTAAGATCAACGAATAATTACTCTTAACTTGTGATTTCATCTTCAACTGTATCTTATTTATCAGGACAAACATACATTATACCAATATAATTAGTATAATTATAATGGATGTCCCCATAAATTATTTGTGGTACATAATTACTCTGCCATGAAGATGTAGAGATGTCGAAACCATATTTCTCTATACAAGAAAGTTGTATAGTAGGTAACTTATCTGGCGGTTTCTAGCTCTCCTATAAGCGATTCTTCAATCGATGACAGTAATTCTTCGCGCGCTGATGGTTCTCGATTCAGTAGTTCTGACACATAAGATACGACATCCGTAAAAGAGACCTGGTGATTTTGATGTGCTCCGACATAAATAAGTAAATGCATAGATAATCGCGGCATTCACACTTGGAGAGACAATAAAATAATGTGACCTTTATAAAATTTGAAATAATTTTTTTTATATATGGCGTCGCATGTGACGAAGCAGTATGTGACGTCGCGGAAGTAAAACGCGACAAATATGTTTCTATTTTAGATGAACGCTATCAATGTGCCGATTTAATCGATTACTGGTACTCGCGTACCAGGTGAGGCGTCGCGTCGTGTCGATATAATTGTATGATTGTAACATATGTGTCGCTTCCTTAAGTTCACTTAAGGATTCTACAGAATCTAAATTTTCTCCTTTGCCGGATGATAATGGCCGGTATATTTCTTGAATGAGACAGCATAGCATTTGCTTTTATTAACTCATCTATAGTTTGCCGTGCATTTCACGATCGCAATCCGTGCGTATTTTTACAAATTTTTCATAAAAATGTATAACCATAATCAATAATTCTCTCTCTCTCCTTTTTTTTTTTTCGATCCACTATCTGCTTTGACTGTTTGCGTTTCGAGGTTTCGGCCGAGCGAAAGTAATCGGAGAACTTAATTTCGATCAATCGCTCATGAATCGAAAAAAAAAAGAGAAGACACGTGACATTAAATTACGATAAAATTCACGTCCTTGAATAGAATAAAAAATTTTCACTCGTGGTCGAACGAGAGACGGTTTTTTCGCCTTCCGCGCGGAATCCAGTTTTCGGTGCATATTATACCTTCTGAAATTCGATTCGATTAATTTCACATGACTCCACCGTTCGCGATAGCGGCCTCTCGTCGGACGGGTTAAACGTTCTGATGAAAGCCGGCCGAATTAGGCGAACAAAAGTCGGCTCGGATGGCGGCAGTCATGTATATCTTACATACGTGACAGTTCGCGAGATAGAAGGTCGTGGAAGTCAGGCGCTCTCTCTCCGGGCCGCGGGTAGATCGAGGAAACGCGAACGAGGGCAGGCGGAGAAAAAGAGAAAGAGATTCAATTTAGATTGGCAGTGTTTCTCTTCCTCTTTTTCAAATATCTTTTGTCGGGCCCGATAACAATGAGAAGAGGCACCGAAAGCGGGCGAGCGAGCGAGCGAGCGCGGGTGTGCGCGTTTGCGGCTCTATTGAACGCGCGCCTTTCGCGCGCCTCATCGCACCGTGTTTTTCTTCTTATTCAATCTTCCAGTCGAATTGATAGGGTTCTCACGAATAATGACAAAGCGTGCTAGCCCCGGCTGCCTGGCATAATGCCTCCCAGCCCGATTGGGCCGCGCACGCGCGTGATATACTTAGCGTGGATAAAGCCCAAATGCATCGGACTTGCAGAGTCTGGACGGAAATGTCTGCGATTCTACGATAGTATCTCTTGCCGATCGCTAATTTCTATTAGCTTCGATTAACCCACGAGCGCAGAAACTCTGATTACATTGCCAATAATGCTGGAGCTTGAATATCGATGCTTTGTATCTGCTTCTAAGCGAACATCGTCGAAAAGCGTATCATCGTATAGAGAATGTATTTAATAATCTGACATTTTCACAAATTAGATTTCAGAAACGCAAACAAATTAATTTGATACGGATCTCGAGCAAATTTTAATTTGTTAAAAGTCTATCGGCCTATTCCATGTTCGTAAAAGAGCCTTGCTCCGATACCAGTTTACAAAAGTCGTTGCTCAAATACGAAGGTCGGGAAAACAAGCCGGACGAAGTCGAACGTTATTATGTTTATCCTGTTAGAGCCTGTTAGACCTTCCGTAATACGGTTCCATTATTGCTGATCCACGGCAAAGAGACGCAGAGGTTAAATTGATGTAAATAACGACTAAAACTCGATACGCTTATTTGCGCATCCGCCGATGCTGTTGCATATTTCTTTTTATTTTCCGCGACTGAAGGGGACGATGTGTGATCCAACAGCGAAATATTTAATCACTTCGAGATGCATTTTATGCGGACGGTAATTACGGTAAAAATAAGTGCCGCTGTGCGTACTTAAATCGTTCGGAGGGGGATCTCGCGAGAAATTTTCGCGCCGCGGGGGGGCCGGGGGACGACGCGCCGGGAACACGACGTGGGGTGCGGGAGTCGCCGGATGGTCGCGCAACGTCGTCCGCGTGTTTGCTCCTTACCTTGAAAACGAATGGACGTCGATTTCGTGGTGTGTGTATCTGTATATGCGTGTGCGCGCCGCCTCGGGTACTCGATCGCTGGGAAACAACACGCCAAAATGGCCGTTCCTCCAATGTCAATGATTTCGCCGACTTCTCGCAGCGCCAGTGACCGCGTCGGGGCACCGTTTTTTTCTCCCGTTCGGTTCGGTGCGATGCCGCGTTCCCTCTACCTCGCTATCGCTTCTCTACTCGTTACGCTTCGGAAAAAAAGCGTTCTCGCGTTTTAACACGCGGTCCCGACTCTCAATTTCTCGGTCCTGTCCCTGCGACTCGTAATTTTCGTTTAGTCTACAGTAACTCGAAATCCCGACTAATGCACTGCGTCGAATGCGAGCGACGAATGACGATTACCATGGTGTACAAACTCCGAATTGATATTGGAGACCTCGCGTGGTGGCAACGCGAAACTCCGGTTTCAGTGTCACCAACGTTGAAAAACTAATTTCAGGTTCCATGTAGTGGTGTATGTCCGTACACGTACACACACCACTGAATTGCTTACGCGGACGCAAGTGACAGAGTCACTTTGAAAACATAAACAAACAGGCTGTACTACACAGGGACTGCCGCACTTCTCCGCATGCAGGGATGGGTATTTATATACCAACTATTTATCGTACAATGTAAAATTCTTTTCTTCGTCAGTAAAAAATTAACAAGCAGAATTATTTGACCAAACTGACGTTTATTGTCGTAGTATTACATAAATTCAGTCGACGGTTCGACACTGGTTTTGTGTCCTTATCAAGAGTTTGCTGTCACATGTTAAAAATTAGCTGCTCATAGAGCACAAAAACTTTCTTGCAGTTTTAGCACATTGTCAAATTTCGAAGTAAAGGAACCGCATCCCTCCTTAATTAATCGTGCAATATAGCCCGAAAAAACGACATAGTCGGCACAAAGAAATGTAAGAGTCGCCGATCCGAGTCGAAGGTCGGCGTTGAACTGATGTTCAACGCCGACCTTCGACTCGGATCGGCGACTCTTACATTTCTTTGTGCCGACTATGTCGTTTTTTCGGGCTATATTGCACGATTAATTAAGGAGGGATGCGGTTCCTTTACTTCGAAATTTGACAATGTGCTAAAACTGCAAGAAAGTTTTTGTGCTCTATGAGCAGCTAATTTTTAACATGTGACAGCAAACTCTTGATAAGGACACAAAACCAGTGTCGAACCGTCGACTGAATTTATGTAATACTACGACAATAAACGTCAGTTTGGTCAAATAATTCTGCTTGTTATTTATCGTACATATAAATATGTACTTTTCATGTACCAACTGTTCTCTGCTTTAACAAATATGTGCTTTGTAAGTTGAAGCACATACAAAGCACACACTTGGTTGAAATCCTGCAGATTCCTAATGATAGTGTTGAATAAATCATCATTGAACTGATGTTCAACGCCGACCTTCGACTCGGATCGGCGACTCTTACATTTCTTTGTGCCGACTATGTCGTTTTTTCGGGCTATATTGCACGATTAATTAAGGAGGGATGCGGTTCCTTTACTTCGAAATTTGACAATGTGCTAAAACTGCAAGAAAGTTTTTGTGCTCTATGAGCAGCTAATTTTTAACATGTGACAGCAAACTCTTGATAAGGACACAAAACCAGTGTCGAACCGTCGACTGAATTTATGTAATACTACGACAATAAACGTCAGTTTGGTCAAATAATTCTGCTTGTTATTTATCGTACATATAAATATGTACTTTTCATGTACCAACTGTTCTCTGCTTTAACAAATATGTGCTTTGTAAGTTGAAGCACATACAAAGCACACACTTGGTTGAAATCCTGCAGATTCCTAATGATAGTGTTGAATAAATCATCATTGAACGTTTATTTTTGTATTTATTATTTTTATCCTTTCTCAGCCTGTATTTCCGAAACTATTTAAGTCCGGCCCTTATATATATATATATGAAATGACTCGGGAAAACATCCCCAAACAACATATTAAAAAATAAACCAAATCGGAGAGGGAGTCGCTTTTATGCATAAATACCTCCTTTCTCAGCTTGTATTTCCGAAGCTATTTGAGTCCGACCCTTATATATATATATGTATATGAAATGACTCGGGAAGACATCCCCAACAACATACTAAAATATCAAGCAAATCGGAGAGGATGCCCCTTTTATGCATAAATACCGTTTATTTTAGTATTTATTATTTATAAAAATTCATACTATTTATTTTTAACTTTAACACTGTATATCTCGAAAACTAGAGCAGTTAGCTCTATAAGACCTATATAATTTTTTGTTCAGCGTAAAAAATACTACCAGAAACCATCCTTAATATAACGCTTACCGTTCTCTTTACTATTTTATTTAAAACTGAATTTAAAAGACTTTTTACTTAAAAAAATGGCTTTCTAATTGGACTCGCCAAAATTCCCTTTAAGGGCTTTTATTTTAACCCAAAAGGAAGCTTTTCACAAAGTTTCAGCGAAATCGGAGGTGGGCCGTTTTCGGAACTTTGTCCCGTAATCGGAAACACCCGACTGGGAGGAGTACTCTCCTTCACAGTACACGTTTGACGGCAACCGGGGACGCCCGACAGGACAGAGCACGCTCTGTGCAGTGCACGTCAAGGAAAAAGACCATGGCCGGGTACGCCCGGCGTACGGAGAACGCTCTGTACGGGACGTGGACTTTTGCGTGTGATAAACGGCGGTGGTTACCGAGAACTCTCGGAGGAGACGAGTATGCTCAACCTCGCCAGCACGTCCGGGGTTCAGGAAAGCGATGTCGACTTATGGAAACTCCCAAATAAATACTGAATACTCTCAACCTCGTCGACACGGCTGGTGTTGCAAGGAGCAGGATCGGGACTGGAAGTCGTGAGCAGCGGACAGGTCTGGACGGTTTACTGTCTCACGACGGAGTCTCTTAATTAGGCGAAATCGTCGCCTTTTTATACCCCCCGGGTTTGCTATTTTGGTAGCGGGGGTATCGCCGACGCGGAGACGCACGTGGCGGGGATGCCGAGCCGGAGCAGGGGCGCCGAGCGCTCTGGCGTCGCGAAGACGCTCGATACGTTTCGGGCGCTCTCGGATATCGATCGGTCGCTCCGAATCGATATTCGACGGCGAGTGCGCCGACTTTGGGTTAAATTAAAAAGATATGTGGGGGCATTCCGCCCCCTTTCCTCGCCCGACGGGTGATCGGCCGGGCGATTCGGCCGGTGGACGGCCGGAACGATGCATTTTTGGGGGTGCATCGTTACATCACCCACCCCCCCCCCCTCTTTAGATAGCGCGAATTTGGCGCTTACTCCATACGCCGGATACTGCGTACGGTACCGGTTCGGTTAAACCGGATGTGCCAGCGCATGATACAAAGACAAGGGTATGCTTACGCGCATATATAAATCACGTGACGGTCAACGGCCAATCAGAATTGTCACCATTCATACGTCATCATTATGCGGTAAATTCGAAGTTACTATAATTTCTTTACAATACACATTATAGAAAGTTACTATTTTGCCATTGTTTAGACGTCATTGCATAAAAGTTATACATTATACAAAAGTTATACATTATTGTAAAATTTCTATAATGCAGTTCATACGTTAATACGAAATACTTTACTAAGATGTGGGATGCAAAGTATATATTTGAGGTTCTTTGACGGCTAAATTGTATATATATATATATATAAATAATATTTTATTAATAAAGTATACTTTATCAATAAAGTATAAAAATTGTTAACAGTGTTAATTAAATAAATAATAAATATGTAAATGAAATGGGCAATAAATTAATTTGATAAATTATTATTTAAATAAAAATGTATAAAAAGCGAAATTAAGGGATTAAGAAATAAAACATAAAATTAAATAATTTAATATTGAATTAATAAATTGTAAAATAATAATTAAAGAAATGTATTCCAGGAAAATAAAACAACAAAGATGTGTATTAAAATATTTTATTGTTAGTAAATTTTACCAATTTCCTTCTTCTATTTTTTTTTCTATTGCTTTCACATATCTGCCGATTAATTACACGAACTCGGATATATGTTCGTGTTCGAACGAGGCACAAAATAACATCGCGTGGTAGTTGAATTGGTTGTATTTTCTCATGTATAATATCAGCCAATTTATTAAATATTAATTGATCTTTTCGAAAATTTGATCCGTGATATTTTTCGAATTCGATATTCATTATTCGCGCAGTTGCTATCATATCTTCTGAGGGGTACATACATTTACCGCGAGAAATAAATTGTATCCAATCTCCGTTGTTTATAGTCGGCATTTCTCGAGTTTTGACTCCTAACTGAGGGTATTTAAACTTAAATCTGTAGGCTACATACCCAGCCACATATTTTAAGCCCTCGTCTTCAATAATGTCCGTGATATTCATGTCATCTAGAGACGCAAGAAGTTGTTCTTCTTCGACAGTTGCATGGTACGTAGATAAATCGCATATGGCTATATCATTATTACTAGAGTAATATTCGTCACGCAGTACATGATTATTATTAAAATTATATTCGTCTTGCAGTACATGATTATTATTAAAATTATATTCGTCGCGCAGTATAATATTATTATTAACGTTAGATATGTCACGCAGTACATTATTATTACTATTATCATTAGATATGTCACGCATTACATTATTATTATTAATGTTGTATTCACAAAGTTCTTCTTCTTCGTTGTGGGGTTCACCTGGCAACACATAGGGTGTCAGCATTTCGCTCAGCATATGGCATGATTCGCTACTTACAAGCGGAGAATCAGAATCTGACATAACATTACAAGAACCTATGTTGCAAAATAGATTTTTCGACTGCTTCCCTAAGATGTATTTTCTTAATCGATATTTAAAATCTAAAGCAGTTGGCTGGTCATAAGCGCCGCCAGTGGCCCTTATAAATGAAAAAAAGTTCTCTAATACATCTTGGTTTAATCGCCTGGTTAATATGTATTCAACATTGAACTTAAAATCGGAGCATAATTTGGTGACATAAGGTAACAACTCCTGCAAAGAATTATTAGTAACAATGATTCCTTTCTGGAAGGAAATCAAGGTTTTATGCTTTCCAATTTTAATTTCATGCATAAGATTATTCATTTCGCATAAAATATTATTTTGTTTCTGTACATTCACACCATATTCGTTTTTACCCTCGTGTTTTCCGAATTTTGAACTCGCGTTAAAAATGTCGAACCAATCGTTAAATAAACGAATTACTCGCGCCGTTTCCGCCCAGTCAAAATTATTTAGATATCCTTTTTGTCCGTACCACTCGGTGGAAGAAGCTGTTGTTTCAGATAATAATTGTGCGGCAGGACGCACTTTTTGTCGCTCGGATCCCTGAACGTCGAGGTGATATTGACTAATGTTATGAGATATCTTCATATCTCTCGAATTAATGGACAAAATTCGCTCAATACATTTTTTATCCACCCGATGTTCCCCCACACTAAATCCATTATCAAGGAAATGATTTCGCGCCAATTTCAACAGATGTGGCATATCTGCAAATACATAAATCTTATAATTTTCGTTTATAGGATGCTGAAAATAACATTTCTTTGGTGGTATTCCTATGCCAAGGTCCAACCACAGTGCCATGTTTGTCGGGCCCATGTCGCATGTCATTGCAACAACCGTATAATTTACATTGTACAATCGCGAAATAATGTGCAAAATGTTATCTTTAGTCATAGGTGTGTCATAATTATAGTATACAGGTTGTTTCCAATTTCCAAACAAACTGCGGACCATGACGCACTGGCATGTTTTATGTGGACCTACAACATGCTGTTTTTTTCTATCGATAGCTACTTTATTGGATAAGTACACCTCATCAAATGTCAATACAACCAATGTTTCAAAATCTGGCATGCTTTTACTCTTGAACCGCATGCAATCGAGTATAGCATTTAAAAACACCTGGCTCTACATTAATGTCGGTTGCCCACCTTCGAAGCGTTTGTAGCGATGGTAGCGGTATTTTCATAACGTTTTTGAGGTACCGGTATGCTTTTGGACTGACGCATCTCAATGACATAGCACTGGCTATATCTTCCGAAGACCAATTTACATATTTCTGAGAAGGATTCAAAAGCATCCGAATTTGTCCTGGCGTGAATACCTTTTTCAAAACATCGTACATCTTCGTTTCGTATTTCTTGTCAGCTTTAATTGACTGATTTCGCTTGAACTGCTGCATTTTCTTCTTCATTGCAACGAGATCAACTTCTGTTTTCTTCTTATAAATATTGAATTCCTTTTTCAAGACTGCCAATTCCCATTGCAGTTTTTGTCTAAAAGCAATAAATAAAATGCGAACAATCTATTATATCGTATCTATATATCGTATACATATAAGACTAACGTACATAAGACTAATACCATGCGGAGAAAATTAATAGATACATTTTGTCAAACAGTCCAAAAATAAATACAATAAAATTAATGTACGATTAAAATTAACTCAGAAACGACATATACTATTCTACAATACTGATTCGTGTTCTGTAATATCAAAAAAAATTTAATATTACATTTTTTCTTCAAAAACAAGATACAACATTATATTCTTCACTACCACAGAACTTACATGTAGTCTATGTCATTATTGGGGCTACAAAGATCCGTTGCAGCAGGTGAACTAATTACGGCAACCGTAGTATTTTTGGACGTATCTTCTATACTTGTCGATGATACATCCACCACGTCTGTAGACACGACAACATCGATGACATCGGTGGAATCATTGATGTGTGTCGATGCATTTATCGGTTCTTCAGATTTATTGACGGTGGACATCGACGTATTTGTCATTGCATTAGGGACATCGTCAACATGCAATAAAGCAACAGTTGATTTCTCCGAGTTATCAAGCAATGGAGTTTTTTCCACTTGCAATTTGTGAAACAAATGCAACGTAGGCATTGCATCGTTTCTTAGTTTGCGACCTTTTCTCGGGGAGTACCCTAGCAATTGCTGCTGCAATGACTTTGTAAAACACGAAGGTTCAAAATAAACTGAACATATCCTTCCTAAACAACAAAATGTACATACAAAATGTATAGTATATTACCCAGGTAACAAGCACTCGCCATTTTGACGTCAATTGACGTCAAAATGGCGAGTGCTTGCTACCTGGGTAGGTTCTAATCTATTAAATATATGAAAATATGTTCTTTCTCTTAACAAAAATTCTAATGATCCGTATTTGCAATACTCCATGCTGTATAATATTTAAGCCATTACGTCGCTGAAACGTGACGTCAATGTCTAGGTAACGATAAAATCCCGAATGTTCCACGAAATGAACGTTTCATTTACAACATATTGCATTATATATTTCAGTGTCAGGACACTGTTACAGCCGAGTCGTTAGTGTGACGTTTTGGTAAAGTTGGCAGTCCAAATTATGCAATACGGAACAAAAGAGAGTGCATTACATGCACAAATAAAGTAGAAAGAAAACAGAATGTAATGAATTGTTTGTATCATTTATTACAGTAATGTCACAAATTATTTTTACGGTACTTTACCTTTGGTATCTTGTGTTTTACACACTTCGAGCCACTTTAGTGCCATATCATTTTCTTTTGGGAATGAAAAATATTGCACTTCTTTCCCCAATTTTTTTGTTTTGCGATAATAGTATTTACACCCTTTTACCGCACAATTCATTTTAATAAATACAGCTGTAGACTTTAACCGCACAATTTATTTTAATAAATACAGCTGTAGACTGCTGACAGCGATAAACAGCAGCCATATTTCGAGCCGAACCTGCTCGAACCGTTCCGGAAACAGTCGAGTATGACGTACGTATGGTGACATCCCCACTATTCCGTATTTCTGCGCAATGGGTTACCACCAAGTGAGCATACCCTTGTCTTTGTATCATGTGCCAGCGTTGTCCTTTAGATCTCGCCTTGTAGTGGCGGGACACGTGGGCGGCGAAGTGTGGTACCAGGACGACGTGCCCGGGTTCCACCTGTACCTGGATCGGCGGATGCGGTTCTGGGCCCTTGGCCAGGAAGATTTCGGTCTCTCCTATGCTGGTTGGTGCGGGCCGTGGTGCTTCCTTCGGCGGCGTGGTAGCTGCTGTTGATGGTGGCGTTGAGCCCGTGGCAGTCGCTGGGGGCACGATTAGAGCCCTCGGCATGGCTGGAGCCGGCCAGGTGGTCGTGGCAACGCTTGGGGCCGTAGCGGTGGTTGTCGGCTTGGCCGTGGTTGCTCTCCTTCGACTCGGTAGTGGTGGCGGCGGTGTAGTTAGCCAGCTCATCTTGCGCCGCTGCTGGTGATCCGATCGTTGGAGCTTGCATCCTATAATAGGGACGCTTTTCCTGGCTGGTGCCTGGCCGGTTGCTTCGGTGACGGCGGCGGTAGCGGCTGCTGCTCCGGGCTTGAAGAGCCGTGTCCACGTCGCGCCGAAGTCTGGGTTTGCTGGATCGTACTCAACTGGCTCGGCCAGCAGAGCGTTGATCTCCGCGACAATATCTTGCTCGAGAGTGCTCTCCGTCGGTGTGCTCATCGTGAAGGTTGCGATCTATCTGAGCCTCTCGGTTACTTTTCTGGAGACTCGGACGGTCTATCGTGTATTTTCGTGAGTCTATTAGCTGGAAGGGGTGTTGATGTTTACGGTTCCCTTGTTTCGTGATCGTCCTCCGTGGTCGTCCCATTATTATTATCACCGTCCTCCGTGTCTGATCTATTGTCTTCCGTGTCGGAGTCGTTATTGTTTTCGACTTCGGCGGGCATCTCGATGTTTTCATTGTCGCTGTTTTCGGAGTCGTTCGTGTCATCGTCATCTTCGGGTGGTGGTACGGCTGGCGCGGACTTTAGATCCTGAACGTGGATGTGGCGGATCCATTTTCCACTGCGATCGCGCAGATCTACGATAACGGGTGAGATAATGCGCCGTACCTCGAGGGGGCCTCGAAACTTTGGCGCGAGTTTTGCGTTGAACGCGGTGGCTTTATTGGAAAGTGGGTACTCGCGTTTCCATACCCACTCTCCTATTTTTGGGGTCCACGGGCGGCGCCGCAAATTATAATATTTTTGTTGGCGCTGGAAAGCACGTGCGAGATGTATACGCGTAAGTTCGTAGGTTTCCTCGAGGTGTCGGCGTCTTACGTCGGGTGGGGGTGCGGCGATATTCGGGGCGGCGCCGCGGTTGAGCGGGGATACGAGCTCGCGGCCGAAATTCAGGTAGGCGGGCGTATATCCCGTGGCCTCGTGTCGGGCGGTATTGTATGCGAATTGCAACTCGGTGAACCGTTCATCACAATTTCGGTGGTTCTTATCCACGTATTGGGATATCATCGTCTTAATGACTCGATTCGTGCGCTCCACCGGGTTGCAATGCGGCGCGTGTACAGGTGTGTATGCGTGTCGAACATTGTGCGCGGTGAGCATTTTTTCTAGTTGCGCGGATCGTAATTGTGTACCGTTGTCGGAAAGAATTATCTCTGGGCATCCGTGGCGGAGTAGAACGGCCTCCGAAATGTTCGCCGTGACGGCGCCGGCGGTGGCGCGGCGCAGGGGGCGCATTTCCAACCACTTGGTGAAGCGGTCTTGCATCGTCAGGACCCATGTATGCCCCTTCGTCGAGCGGGGCAAGGGTCCGACGAGATCTAACGTGACTTGTTGCCACGGATGAGCGACGACGGTCGCATGTAACGTACCGGCCGGCCGGGTTTCCGCGACTTTGTGTCTGAGACACTTCGGGCAGCTTCGGACGTAACGTGCAATTTCCCTAAACATACCGGGCCAGTAATATAATTGTGCGATACGAGAGATAGTTTTCGCGATGCCGAGATGTCCGGTGGTGGACGCGTCGTGATTTCGACGGAGAACTTCGGGTCGCATATTCTTTGCCACGCATTCCTTCCACTGACCGTCGGCGGGAACCTCATTAAAATCGAGTTCGTGGAGCACATGGCGGAATAATTTCCCATCCCTGATGTCGTAGTCCGGAAATTCGCGGGGGGCGTTTTGCACGGCGCGGAGCGTTCGTTGGTACCAGCGGCAACGGGGAGGTTCGGTGACCGCGGCGGTCATAGGTTGGCGAGAAAGAGCGTCCGCGACCCGGTTGTGTTCCTTTGCGGTATTTAATTTCTAAATCGAACTGCTGGAACTCGAATGTCCAGCGTCCTAGCCTCCCGGTAGGCGCGTCCAGCTTTTGCAACCACCGGAGGGATTGGTGGTCGGTGATGACCGTAAACGGGTATCCCTCCAGGTAGTCGCGCATCCGCCGGATCCCCCAAATTACGGCAAGGCATTCGAGCTCGGTCGCGCTGTAGTTTCATTCGGCTGTGTTTAACGTTCGACTTGCGTAGGCGATTACCCTCTCCCCCTCCGGGAAATTTTGTGTAAGTACGGCCCCGAGGCCGGAGGTGCTGGCGTCGGTTTGCAGGATAAAGCGCCGTGAGAAGTCCGGACAGGCGAGAACCGGTGCGGTGGTGAGCGTTTTTTTAAGTTGTTCGAACGCGGCGTCTTCGTCCGCCCCCCAGTTAAAACGAGCGTTTTTTCGTGTCAAGGCGGTGAGAGGCGCGGCGACGGTCGCGAAATCCTTAATAAAACGTCTGTACCAAGAGGCTACCCCCAAGAACCGGCAAATATTTTTCACGCTTTGTGGCCGTTCCCACCGAGTGATTGCTCGTGTTTTCTCCGGATCGGTGCGAAGCCCCTCGCGGTCGACCACGTGTCCGAGGTATCGTAAACGGTCGACACAAAACCGGCATTTTTCCGGGTTTAATTTCAGATTCGCGGCGCGGAGCCGTCGGAATACCTCGCGTAACAGCTGGATATGCTGGTCGCATGTTTCACTGATAATGATTATGTCGTCGAGGTAGACGAATACGTGAGGCTCAAGTTCGGGGCCGAGGACTGTGTCTAATAGGCGCTGGAACGTCGCGGGGGCGGAGTGGAGTCCGAACGGCATGACTTTGAATTGAAACAGTCCTTTCCCGGGTACTGTGAACGCGGTGACCGGTCGACTCGACGGCGTGAGGGGCACCTGCCAATATCCGTTTTTAAGATCGAGCGTTGTGAGGTATAAAACAACCTGTGATCTCGAAGCTCGTATCGTAGCTCGCGGCGTGGTCAGGGTCGAAAAAAAGGTGCGGAAGAAAAAGCGCTTATGCTCAGGTTTCTACTCGAATATCTAGTTTAAATACAATTTATTCACTCTAATTAAATATCTGGTTTAAATACAATTTATTCGGCGAATTCGTATACGTATTACAATGTTTCCTTTTATAAGTATTAATCGTGCTTGATAGAATACGCTTTAAGTGGTAACGCAAGGCGGGGCGTTGGTAGTTTCCCGAATTTACGTGATCGGCTCGCGGTGGTAGCTAGCGGGATGTTTCGACTCGCGATCGATGGGCGCGTCGATGGCCCACGCGGGGCGGCGCTGGCAAGTGAAAGTACCGTGGTAAGTAGGCGGCGCCTAATTTCGTAGATTCGCGTAAATGCCCTAGGACGGCGCGAGGCGTGTACCGCACGCGGCGCGAATAGGTGCGCGATACAGTGACACGAGGCGTGTATAATTTGCACGGGCGAATGCGTGCAAATGGCGTGTGGATACGCGGCACGAGGATCTTGGATACAATGCCAGGAAGCTGCGTGTAATCGGGTACACCCGACTGGGAGGAGTACTCTCCTCCGCAGTACACGTGAACGGCAACCGGGAACACCCGGCAGGACAGAGCACGCTCTGTACAGTGCACGTCAAGGAAAGTAAAAGACCACGGCCGGGTACGCCCGACGTACGGAGAACGCTCCGTACGGGACGTGGGCTTTTAGCGTGTGATAAGCGGTGGCACTGGTAACCGAGAACTCTCGGAAGAGACGAGTACGCTCAACCTCACCAGTACGACCGGGGCTCAGGAAAGCGATGTCGGCGTACGGGAACTCCCGAATAGAGACTGAGTACTCTACACCTCGTCGACACGGCTGGTGATTGCTAGGAGCAGGATCGGGACTGGAAGTCGTGAGCAGCGGACAGGTCTGGACGGATTACTGTCTCACGACGGAGTCTTCTAATTAGGCAAAATTTTTATACCCCCCGGGCTCGTTATTTCGGTAGCGGGGGGTAGCGCTGACGCGGAGACGCACGTGGCGGGGATGTCGGGCCGGAGTAGGGGCGCCGAACGCTCCGGCGTTGCGAACGCTCGATACTGTTCGGGCGCTTTCGGATATCGATCCGTTTGCCTCGAATCGATATCCGGCGGCGAGTGCGCCGACTTTATTCGTTTAAAAAATGTGTGGGGGCATTCCGCCCCCTTTCTTCGCCCGACAGATGGTCGGCCGGGCGGCTCGGCTGGTGAACGGCCGGGACGATGCACATTCTGGGGTGCATCGTTACAGGTATTTGGCCCCGCGTAATTTGTCCAGAGTCGCGTTAATCTGGGGGAGAGGGTAGGCATCCGGGTCGGTCGCGTCGTTAACCGCTCGGAAGTCGATGCAAAATCGATGCACCCCGTCTTTCTTACGGACCACGACAACAGTGGAGCTCCAGGCGCTGTGCGAACGCTCAATTATTTCGTCTTTTATCTTTTTTTTCGACCTCGGTGTCGATAATAGCCTGCATGGCCGGATTCCGCGGGCGGTATCGCTGTTTGATTGGTCGTACGTTATTCTTTACGCGAATATGGTGCTCAGTTCGGTCAGTGGGGCCGGCGATTCGCTCGAATAACGGTAGTTCTTCCCGTAGAAATCGTTGAAGCCGTTTCTCCTCCTCGGGCGTGCGCGGGATTATCCCTTCGGTCGTTGCGGCGGCCGGCGTTGGATTGAGCGCGTCTGCGGGTCCCGGGACCGGTATCGTGTGGCCTAGTTTTGCCAAAAAATCTACCCCAAAGAGGAGCGCGCTTTTTAAATTCGGCATTATTCGAAACGAATGCCATATTATCCGTTCGTCGGCGAGGATCGGCATACGAACGCGGCCGGGTAGTCTGATATGATGACCGTTAGCTAATTGAACCTCCCCTTCCTCTGGTGTTATCGGGAAACCGAGAGTCTACGCGAGCTGGGCGGTATGTTTGTTAGCAAAAGACGCCTCTGACCCGGTATCCAAAAGCGCGTCGAGCGGACGGTTGCTTACGCGTACTGTCAAGTGCAGCCGGGGCGTAAACTTTACTGCGAGGACCGGGGGGCGGCCGGCGTGTCCGCGGTCCCGGTTCCGTTTCCCGGCGGCGGGTGGCAGTCCTTGGCAAGGACGCCATCCTTGCCGCATTGCGAGCAAAATTTCTGAGCGGGGCGACGGCAATCGAAACGCGTTTGCATCTCCAACAACATTCACTGCGGCTGTATGCGGCGGCGGCTATCGGTGAATCCGCGATTTTCGTGGGAGCTCGCTTTTTGCGTTTGACTTGCAATCTCTCGAATTTGCCCGCGCGTTGTTGGAGATCCCGGGGATTGCGCACGTCGCTCCGCCAGATCCGATTCTGGTAATCAGGGTGGAGATTCTCGTAGAGTTGCTCGACTTGTTCTTCGGGAGAATATCCACCCGCCCGGCGCATAAGAGCTAACACGTGTGTCGCGTACTTGACGTACGGTTCCCCCTCCTTCTGTACCCGGTCGCGGATCTCATTTATTAATTGGAGCCGGTAACGTCGCGGTAAAAATGTATCTTTGAAATCGGTTATGAAGTCGGCCCAGCTATCCCAGTTCTCACGGTTATTCCGGCACCATAGGAGCGCGTCCCCCCTGAGTAACTCGGGTAAGCCTCGTAGCCAGTGGGCGTCGGAGAATTCGTACGCGGCTCTTAATTCGTCGATACGCTCTAGGAAGGCCCACGGATTTTTTCCGTCAAAATGTAAGCCCCATTTACGCATCTGGTTCATGATTTGAGTCGAGGCGGGGGCGGATTCTACCACGGGCGCGTTTTCTATTGGCGTTGCGGGTGTTACGGCGATCGCGGGCGTGGGCCCGAGGAGGGCTTCGGTTGGCGCGTTATTCGCTAACATCTCGGCGTGCTCGTTAAAATACTGGCGTAATCTTTGTCGAAGTACGTCGATGCTGCCTTCGGTGTCTAGACCGTATTTCCTGAGTTCGTCACTTAATTCGTTTTTGCTAAGACGGTAATATTCGCTTCGCATTACAAATGTTTCCGCGAGTCTCTTCCTAACAGTCAGGTCCCTGTTCGGGCGCCACAAAACAACCTGATTTCCCGATGCTCGGATCTTAGCTCGCGGCTGGTCAGGGTCGAGAAAGAGGCGCGGAGGAAGAGACGAGAGAACGGTACTCTTACAAATATCGCAGATTTATTAGAAGTTAACGTTATTATAATACAATATTAGGTGAGGCAATAGCCTCAGAATCGCTTTTAAAGTTTACAGAAATGTCGCGTTGTTAATACAAGTGCTGGCTCGGAATATAATATGCGTGCTAGGTGAACGCAAGGCGACGCGTGATAGTTTCCCGAATTTGCGTGATCGGTCCGCGGCGGTAGCTGACGGGACGCTATGTATCGCGGTCGATGGGCGCGGTCGATGGCCCGCGTGGGGCGGCGCGAAAAGTGAAAGTAACGCGTGTACGTGGACGGCGCCTAATTTAGAAGATTCGCGGAAATGTCTAAGAACGGCGCGAGGCGTATACGGTACGCGGAGCGATTAGGTATGCGTTACAATAGCGCGAGGCGTGTACAGCACACGGGGCTGTTCAGGCGAGCGCGTTGAAATGGCGCGTTGACACGCGGTACGAGGATTTCGTTGAAATGACAGGAAGCTTACGCGTAATCAGGGTTGGAGTTCCGAAAACGGCCCCCCTCCGATTTCGATGAAACTTTGTGAAAAGCTTCGTCTTGGGTTAAAATGAAAGCCCTTAAAAGGAATTTTGGCGACTCCTATGATAAAGCCATTTTTTAAGATAAAATAATAAAAAATATAAGAAAACCTTCATAATGCTATGGGATGTTATAAATTGAATATATACTGAAAGATTTCAGCCATTGCATCAAAGAATGCGGTAATCCGAGCGTAAACAAATCAACAGAGTCACTTTGAAAACATAAACAAACAGGCTGTACTACACAGGGACTGCCGCACTTCTCCGCATGCAGGGATGGGTATTTATATACCAACTATTTATCGTACATATAAATATGTACTTTTCATGTACCAACTGTTCTCTGCTTTAACAAATATGTGCTTTCTAAGTTGAAGCACATACAAAGCACATATACCTATAGGTTAGTGACGCGCTTTACAAGTATGTGCTTTGTAAGTTGAAGCACATACAAAGCACACACTTGGTTGAAATCCTGCAGATTCCTAATGATAGTGTTGAATAAATCATCATTGAACGTTTATTTTTGTATTTATTATTTTTATCCTTTCTCAGCCTGTATTTCCGAAACTATTTAAGTCCGGCCCTTATATATATATATATGAAATGACTCGGGAAAACATCCCCAAACAACATATTAAAAAATAAACCAAATCGGAGAGGGAGTCGCTTTTATGCATAAATACCTCTTTTCTCAGCTTGTATTTCCGAAGCTATTTGAGTCCGACCCTTATATATATATGTATATGAAATGACTCGGGCAGACATCCCCAACAACATACTAAAATATCAAGCAAGTCGGAGAGGATGCCCCTTTTATGCATAAATACCGTTTATTTTAGTATTTATTATTTATAAAAATTCATACTATTTATTTTTAACTTTAACACTGTATATCTCGAAAACTAGAGCAGTTAGCTCTATAAGACCTATATAATTTTTTGTTCAGCGTAAAAAATACTACCAGAAACCATCCTTAATATAACGCTTACCGTTCGTTTTACTATTTTATTTAAAACTTTAATTTAAAAGACTTTTTACTTAAAAAAATGGCTTTCTAATTGGAGTCGCCAAAATTTCCTTTAATGGCTTGTTTGAGATCGCGATCTCATTATATTCGTGCATTTAATTGTTGAGCGGGAAGGCACAACGCGGGTGCCTTCGCATTTATTATTTTTCCTATTTCCTACATGTAAGTTATTTGCGTGATAATGTGGGCTTCTCCAAAAGCATTTCTTGTTTATATCTTTCCGGGACGTTTCAAGAACGCCACTGTTTTCACTTAGAAGCCCACATTATACATTATCGATGTAACAAACACCAAATAAAAACAAACAACTTTGCTAACGGCCGGCCAGCAAAGTATCGTCTCGCGTCGACGATGCGGTGACGTTGACAGCCGTCTGCCAATCGCCTGACACCGCTCGCTCTCAAATACTTGGCGATGACGACAACCTGCCTGACTATAAAAGAGCTTGCCACGACGGCAAGCGGATTTTGTCTTCTTGTTCGCGGATCACTCGCAGCATTAAGTCATACCGCTTTCGCTTTCGCATACCGCTTTCGCACACCGCATTCGCGCACCGCTTTAAAACACGCTCTGCTTTGCTTCACGCATCTCGCTGTTAAATTCAGTTCGCGCTCTCACGGCGTCGTTCCGTTGCTAAAACGAAGAAACTTTTGTAAACAAGTGTAAATAGACTTTCATAATATATGTTTTATTGAACTTTTGATAAACGTAAACTGGCTGTTCTTCCCTTTTTTTTTGTGGTCGTCCTTACAATCTCGCGCTTCCTCGCGTTACCGCGCGCTCTCGAACATTTCTGGTCCTTCGAGCCGGATCGCTAACCGGCAACCGCAAACTCGGGAGTGCTTCCGCTAGATCGACCGCAGGCATGAGCATGGACCAGAGCGCTTTGCTGAACAGCCAGCTCGACATCCACGGCCGAATCTCCCGCTCCATGGACAACCTGAGGAAGATGGGCACAGAGAAGATCACCCTCGACGCCGTGCAGACTCGCATCCGGATCATCGATGACCTGTGGGCGAAATTCGAGTCGCAGCACGACTTAATCATTGCATGTTTCAAAGACCTCTACGCCGAAAGTGAGTACGCAAAGAATGATATATTAGACGTCACCGAGAGTACTTACGTGCATCAGCGCAGCCTGCTTTCCGGTCTCGCAAGCACCTTAAAGACCGCGTTGCCCAAGGCACCCGTGGTGCCAGAGCAGGTGGGCGAACGCGCGTCGAAAACCTCGCTGCCCCGCATACAATTACCGCGGTTTTCGGGTGCCTATGCGGACTGGCCGTCCTTCCGCGATCTCTTTCGGTCGGTCATCTGCGACTCATCTATTTCGAAGGTCGAACAGCTACATTACCTCCGCTCGTGTCTCCAAGGGCCCGCTGAAAAATTGATACGTTCGTTAACGGTGACCGGAGAGAACTACGACCGCGCGTGGTCGATCTTAAGCAAGCATTATGAAAATAAAAGGGAGTTGATACGCTCCAACTTCGCCTCGTTTACCACCGAGGCGAAAATGAAGGGAGAAACCGCTGAGGAGCTGAGCCGCATCCACAATGCCGTCACAACCGCTGCCAATGCTCAGGAAAGCATCGGAAGGCCCATCGAGTCTCATGGGATGGACCTCTTCAACCACCTGGTTGTCGAGCTCTTCGATCCGCGAACGCGACTCGAGTGGGAATCGTCCACTTGCGACTCCACCGATCCGCCGGAGCACGACGCACTGACGAACTTCATATCGAAGCGCATTCTCACGCTAAACGCCGCGAAACCGAAATCCGCCGTGAAACCCGCTGATTCCACTCGATCCGCGAAAACTCACGTCGCGAATCCCGGTAAAAGAAACGGTCTCGATCCGCAGTGCACGCTGTGCAAAGGACAGCACTCAATCATGACGTGCTGCGAGTTCAAAGCGAAATCCGCCGCGGATCGTAAGGCAGTCGTGGAGTCCAGCCGGCTGTGCTTCAACTGCCTAGGGAATCACCCCGTCGCGAAATGCCAATCCCCGAAGAATTGTTTTACGTGTAAGGCGCGTCATCACACGATGCTGCACGAGGCATACGTCCCCGCAACATCGTCCACAGAGGTCAGCGCGCTGTCCGCCGTGCGGACTGCTGACGACCGCAAGGCGATCCTGCTTGCAACCGCGCGAGTGACCATCGCCGACCGCTACGGAAATCCTCATCCGACACGAGTCCTCATCGATCAAGGATCCGAGGTCTCGATCATCGCCGAATCACTCGTGCAGCGCTTGCACCTGCAACGCGAGCGGTCCGCCGTCTCGATCTTCGGCATTGGAGGCTCGAAATCCGGGTCAACCCGCGGAAAGGTGACGGTAAACCTCACGTCTAATACAACCGGGGCTGCGATAACCGCCGTCGCGTTCGTGCTGCCCCGTCTCACACTCTATCAGGGCTCGACCACACGAGGCTCTTCCACGTGGCCCCACATCAAAGGGCTGCCGCTGGCCGATGCGCAGTTTTCGGCTAGCGATCCGGTCGAGATACTCCTTGGAGCGGAAGTCTGCTCCACCATCCTCGAGGAGGGCATCCGCAGGGGCGAATCGAATGCTCCGATCGCGCAGAAAACCGCCCTCGGATGGATCCTTTCCGGAGGCTGCGGCGCCTCAGCTCTTCACGCACGCGGTAGCTTCCCGGTGACAGTAGACCACGAGCTGTCGGAACTCGTACGCCGCTTCTGGGAGCAGGAAGCCGAACCTTCCGCTCCCGCCGCTCTCTCACCCGAAGAACAGCAGTGCGAGGACTTCTTCGTGCGCACTCACTCCCGCACGAAGACGGGAAGGTACGTCGTCAGACTGCCGTTTTCCAAAGTGCCGACGAAGCTTTCTGACACTCGCCGACCAGCTGAGCGCCTGCTGACCGCGATGGAGCGGAAATGCCAGAGGGACTCACGATTCGGCGAGCTCTACCGCAAGTTTCTGAAGGAGTACCACGACCTGAAACACATAGAGTTAGCCACTGTTTCCAACGAAAACGCGGACGGTTGTTTCCTACCTCATCACGGAGTGCTTCGAGAATCAAGCACCTCCACCAAACTCCGAGTGGTATTCAACGGGTCGCAAAAAACGACGTCCGGTGAGTCGTTGAATGGCTACTTACTCGTGGGCGCCAATCTGCTGCCCGCTCTGGCCGACGTTCTGGGGCGCTGGCGCTGGCACCGCTACGCGTTCGTCACAGACATCGAAAAGATGTACAGGCAAATCCTCATTCACCCAGACGATCGAAAGTACCAGTGCATCCTCTGGCGCTTCGCGCTCGCCGCTCTCGTGTGCGTGTTCTGGCTGGTGACGGTCACTTACGGCCTCGCGTGCTCACCCTTCTTGGCCCTCCGGACCTTAAAGCAACTAGCCAAGGACGAGCGGGCGCGATACCCTCAGGGAGCGATCGCTCTTGAGGAGGACACATACGTGGACGACGTCGTCTCGGGCGCTAACACTTTGCCCGCCGCGATCGCTAAACAGACCGAGCTCCGCGGATTGTGCACGGCGGGCGGGTTTCCGCTGCGAAAATGGGCCGCGAACTGCGAGGAAGTGCTGTCGGGAATTCCTCCCGAGCACCGACTTCCCCACGAACCGCACTCGTGGGAAGATAAAAGTTTTTCCACTCTCGGCCTGTTGTGGCACCCGAACGAGGACACTTTCGCGTTCGCGATTCAACCACGCACTGTCACTGATTTCACCAAGCGACGCGTACTCGCGGAAACCGCGCGGCTGTTTGATCCCTTGGGATGGCTCGCTCCCGTCGTGATTCGCGCGAAAATCTGGATCCAGTCAGCGTGGCTCCAGAAACTCACATGGGATGAATCGCTTCCCGCCGCCGACGCGCAAAACTGGAAGACCTTCCTCGAGGAGCTGCCGCTCCTCGCCAGCCTGCGCGTAAACCGCTGGCTTGGCAGTGGTGACGAGGGCGCTCAATTAGAGCTGCACGGCTTCGCCGACGCGTCCGAGCGAGGATACGCCGCAGCCGTGTACCTCCGCATCACCCAGGGCGGCACCGTAGCACTTCATTTGCTAGTTGCCAAAAGCAAGGTGGCACCGGTCAGGCAGGTAACACTGCCTCGCCTCGAACTTGATGCAGCCGCCTTGCTCACTTCACTCATGAGTCACGAGCGTTCAATTTTACGTTTGTTAACAGTACCCTCGTTTGCTTGGTCCGACTCCGAAGTAGCACTCCACTGGATCGGAGGACACGCTTCCCGCTGGAAAACCTACGTGGCAAACCGCGTGGCCTATATCCAAGAAAAGATTCCGGACGTTCAATGGCGACATGTCCCCGGGCGGGACAACCCGGCCGACTGCGCCTCCAGAGGGATTGCTCCGGGAGAACTACTAAAACATCCCTTGTGGTGGACTGGACCCGCATGGCTCTGCAAGGATCGATCCCAGTGGCCGAACGAGAGCCGTGAAATGCCGGACAGTGAGCTACCCGAGCAGAGAGTTGTCGCACACCTCGCCACTGAGGAAATCGCGGCGGAACCAGAGACGTTACTCCGGTTTTCTTCCCTGCACCGACTTCTACGAGTCACGGCGTGGTGCTCTCGTTGGCGACACACCACTCACCGCACCACCGCACTTTCACTACAAGCACATGAGATCGACGAGGCACTGCTGCTCTGGCTTCGCGCGGTACAAGCCCTGCACTTCGCCGAGGAGATAGCATCACTCTCCGCAAACCGCACCGTGTCCCGTAGAAGTTCGCTGGCAAGCCTAAGTCCATTTCAGGATGACCACGGCGTTCTGAGAGTCGGAGGACGCCTCAAGCATGCCTTGCTTCCATACGATGAGCGACATCCCTTGATCGCACCAACTTCTTCTTGGCTCACTCGCTTAATCATCGACTCTTGTCACCGTCGGACGCTGCACGGAGGAGTGCAGCTCACCCTGGGCCTGATTCGCCTCCGCTTCTGGATCCCGCGAGGTCGCTCCGTTGTCAAACAGCGGCTGCATCGCTGTGTAACGTGCACCCGCTGGCGAGCGACCGCTCCGCAACCTCCAATGGGCAATCTCCCAAAGGGACGAGTAACTCCTGCACGCCCGTTTCTCCGGACCGGCCTGGATTACGCCGGCCCGATCCTCATCCGCACGAGCAAAGGCCGCGGCCACCGAGCACACAAAGCCTTCATCGCCGTGTTCGTATGTCTTAGCACCAAGGCGGTGCATCTAGACGTGGTGTCGGACTACACGACGGAAGCATTCCTCGCCGCTCTCCGCCGCTTCATTTCCCGGAGGGGCCTTTGCGAGGAACTCTACTCGGATTGCGGCACCAATTTCGTGGGGGCGGACCGCGTCCTGAAAGAATTCTTCCGAGCTTCGTCTGCCGACGGCCGTCGCCTTGCGCACATCGCCGCTACAGAGGGCATAAAATGGCACTTTAATCCGCCAGCCGCACCGCACTTCGGGGGCCTGTGGGAAGCTGCCGTCAAATCAACGAAGTATCATCTCCGTCGGGTCATTGGCGAGACCACCCTCACGTACGAGGAAATGAGCACTTTCCTCGCGCAGGTCGAAGCCTGCCTAAATTCCAGGCCGCTGCAGGCTCTGTCCGATGATCCGGACGACATCTCCGCTCTCACGCCAGGACATTTCCTAATCGGAGCGCCCCTCCTAGCCGTTCCCGAGCCGTCCCTGACCGATACCGCTGACAGCTCACTTTCCCGGTGGCAACACCTTCAAAAAATGCGCGATCACTTCTGGTTACGGTGGTCGCGCGAATACATAAACGGGATGACCGCACGCCCGAAATGGCTCAAAACCGAGGAAGCGCCTGCCGTCGGATCTCTGTGCCTGATTCGTGCTGAGAGCACACCTCCGAGTCGATGGCCTCTCGCCCGTATCACCCGCCTGCACCCCGGAGACGACGGCATCGTCCGAGTGGCGACAATTCGGACATCCACATCAGAGCTGGTCCGACCCCTGTGCAAACTCGTGCTCCTTCCAGGGATCAACAACCAGCCATCGCCGGAAGATGCGTGAGATCACTGTCTCGCAATTGCAAAATTATTTTCACTCTCACTGTTCACTCGCGTAATTGTTTTGTTGGCCTTCTGCCAGTTAAGATTCACGTCGCGTAATTGTTTTGTCGGCCTTTCGCCAATGTCTTTCGTTCGCCTCACTTTTGCCCCATCATTCCCTCGCGTCACTTCACTTTTCACGGGGCTCAGAACTTTTCACGGCACTTAATTTGCGATTCGCGAAATGTGTTTCTCGCTCAATCTCACCACGTGTAATGATACTGCGCAGCCGCGTTTAATCCAGGATGGCCGCTGTCGCTCGCGCTGGCCTCGCGAGTATCGCGAATTGATCTACTATCGATAACCTCTGCCGCGACTCCCGTTGCACCATCGAGCGCACCGTTTAGTTTCGTCACGTAATGACGAGGCGGGCGGGAATGTTTGAGATCGCGATCTCATTATATTCGTGCATTTAATTGTTGAGCGGGAAGGCACAACGCGGGTGCCTTCGCATTTATTATTTTTCCTATTTCCTACATGTAAGTTATTTGCGTGATAATGTGGGCTTCTCCAAAAGCATTTCTTGTTTATATCTTTCCGGGACGTTTCAAGAACGCCACTGTTTTCACTTAGAAGCCCACATTATACATTATCGATGTAACAAACACCAAATAAAAACAAACAACTTTGCTAACGGCCGGCCAGCAAAGTATCGTCTCGCGTCGACGATGCGGTGACGTTGACAGCCGTCTGCCAATCGCCTGACACCGCTCGCTCTCAAATACTTGGCGATGACGACAACCTGCCTGACTATAAAAGAGCTTGCCACGACGGCAAGCGGATTTTGTCTTCTTGTTCGCGGATCACTCGCAGCATTAAGTCATACCGCTTTCGCTTTCGCATACCGCTTTCGCACACCGCATTCGCGCACCGCTTTAAAACACGCTCTGCTTTGCTTCACGCATCTCGCTGTTAAATTCAGTTCGCGCTCTCACGGCGTCGTTCCGTTGCTAAAACGAAGAAACTTTTGTAAACAAGTGTAAATAGACTTTCATAATATATGTTTTATTGAACTTTTGATAAACGTAAACTGGCTGTTCTTCCCTTTTTTTTTTGTGGTCGTCCTTACAATCTCGCGCTTCCTCGCGTTACCGCGCGCTCTCGAACAGGCTTTTATTTTAACCCAAAAGGAAGCTTTTCACAAAGTTTCAGCGAAATCGGAGGTGGGCCGTTTTCGGAACTTTGTCCCGTAATCGGAAACACCCGACTGGGAGGAGTACTCTCCTTCACAGTACACGTTTGACGGCAACCGGGGACGCCCGACAGGACAGAGCACGCTCTGTGCAGTGCACGTCAAGGAAAAAGACCATGGCCGGGTACGCCCGGCGTACGGAGAACGCTCTGTACGGGACGTGGACTTTTGCGTGTGATAAACGGCGGTGCTGGTTACCGAGAACTCTCGGAGGAGACGAGTATGCTCAACCTCGCCAGCACGACCGGGGTTCAGGAAAGCGATGTCGACTTATGGGAACTCCCAAATAAAGACTGAGTACTCTCAACCTCGTCGACACGGCTGGTGTTGCAAGGAGCAGGATCGGGACTGGAAGTCGTGAGCAGCGGACAGGTCTGGACGGTTTACTGTCTCACGACGGAGTCTCTTAATTAGGCGAAATCGTCGCCTTATTATACCCCCCGGGTTTGCTATTTTGGTAGCGGGGGTATCGCCGACGCGGAGACGCACGTGGCGGGGATGCCGAGCCGGAGTAGGGGCGCCGAGCGCTCCGGCGTCGCGAAGACGCTCGATACGTTTCGGGCGCTCTCGGATATCGGTCGGTCGCTCCGAATCGATATCCGGCGGCGAGTGCGCTGACTTTGGGTCAAATTTAAAATATATGTGGGGGCATTCCGCCCCCTTTCCTCGCCCGACGGGTGATCGGCCGGGCGATTCGGCCGGTGGACGGCCGGAACGATGCATTTTTGGGGGTGCATCGTTACAAATTATACACTTTGTACGACACGACAGAGCCTGACAAGAGCTCGTGTAGCTGCCGTTTTCCCCCTTTTCGTGCCATCTCGCGTTAACGACAACAAAATTTCCTTGGTGTTGTCTTCTTGCAGAATTTTTACTTTTAACGATTTCCAGACTTTTTCTTTTTCTTTTCTATTAAAGTTTTATCATACGATTCTATTGTGTAATTACAATTTAAGTGGACTTTGGAGTACCAACATTTGGAGTACTAACATTTGGCGTACTAAAAGATATTAATTCTTAATTTAATATTTTTAAAAAGTAGTATAAATATGAGACATTGCAGTCGCAGAAATTTAAATGTGTGATAATAAGCAAAAACTTTAACAAGATGCATCGTTACGTAATAAATAAATTACTAAACGTTAAATTTAATATTAAATTATTAATTAATTTGGATAAAATTTAGTGTGTTTTTATTATTTGAAAATCTAGCAGTGCCAAGTTTTTGAGTTAATATTCTTCTAATTTAATAACATCTTTTATTTTATTATATTTATCTTTGTTTCAGCCTTTTGCTCCATAATCCGGGAGTCAGGGCTATAAAAGAATGAGAATGTTTCAGTTTACGCCACAAAGCTGGAACTGTTTTTAATCGATTCTTATATGTATACGTCTATGGAGCGATAGTAGTTACCCTCGCTCTAGTCTCTACAAGAGCTCTTTGTTTTGAAAGATGACACTTTTTTTTATTTTGATAACATGTTGCTCACTGGATCAAATTTTGACGTTCGCGAGCAACGGGCAGTTGACATTACAGTAAACTTACATCTTGTACTAAATGTGTTATACGCTATTTGCGGACTATTATGAACTTACTATTGATGATGGACATATTTTAAATGTCTTAACAATATGTCATTTTTTCTGTAATTATTATCACAAAAGCGACATTTTAAATTACGGAGTTTGTGGATATGCTCGATATGGCGCCTCATGTGCGCCTTTCGCAAGAAAGTCTTCTTGTATAATTTACACTGTTTACTATGTTTTATCTTTCAAAACATTATATATCTTACAATTAGATGTTTCTACCCTTGGTTTGGCCATGGCGGATAAACGTATAGCGTTTCGATTTGTAGTTTGAATTTAAATAAAATCGTTAATTATTAAAGATATTTTTGTTTTTTATTAAGTGCAGTTACCACAAATTGTGTAGCTTTGGAGGCAAAAATTTGGTCAAAAAAGAAATTTTGTGTTAAACATTTTTCTTTATCTCCACAAAGAGCAGCGTTTCGTAAGAGGAATTTGAAGATTTTGCAAAGATGTATTGCAATAATTATTTATCGTCTCCGAAGTTTTATTTGGAAATACGGGATTTTGTTCTTTGTCCTCTTCGCTTGCCTATGAATTATGTTTCAGTTTGTAGTGTCTTCAGTGCATCGCATTTTGATACCACAATCTTTATATTTTTAGTAGTGGCTGCTTTCTGTTATGTTAACTATGCAAAAGAAATTGATTTAACAATAACATTTTTAATAATATAATTTTGTGCATTCAGTTTCATTTAATTATTACTTATAAAATCTATTAATATCAAAAGACGCGAGCTAATGCTGCTCGGGGGGGAGGGGGGGGAGGGTGTAAATCCATCCCCGGATTCGCGACGAGCGAGATGTTATGCGACGATCTCGAAGGACCAGAGGGGGGTACGATCCCCTCACGACGAATAATGTGCACTATGCACGTATGAAATCGAGCAAACAAAAAAATAATAAATGCAAAGCGTGCGACTCACCGTATCGGTGCCCTGGCGCCCTCCTGGGGGGTGTAACTCCGTCGACCTCGCTGTCCTCTCGGCAGTCTTCCGCGGTAGCAGGAGGAGCCGGCTGGCAGGCAAGTAAGGCAAGCAAGCAAGGCAGGCAAGCAAGGTGGTCAAGCAAAGCAGGCAGCAAGACAGGCAAGCAAGGCAAGGCACGACACTTCTCTTTGCACTTATATTCCGAATGAAGATTGTCGAAGACGACTTGACTCGATCCCGTCTGGGTGAAGAGTGATGTGCTCCGCGGCACTTTGCAGCTCGCGCTCCTGTGTAGTACGGCGCGAGCGAGTATCAAATTTTCCCCAATTATTGGGGATGCCGCCCGCGGGCGGGCAGCATGAGTCGGGTAAGTCGCGCGAATATTGACATGCAAACGATCGCGATCCGCCGACGTTTCGCGCGAGTCGCCAAACACGAAAATGAAATTACCGACGGTAATCTAAAACTAACTTGTTATTCAAATATAAGAGTACTAGCTATTAACACGAACTACTAACTACTATATACACAGTGAGCGCCAAACAAATGCATTTTTAAGACGTATAAAAAATAATTATTGGAATTACTAACAAAAACATAAGAGAAAAAGGGGAAAAAATGAGAGAAAAATAAGCAAACGGAGAAAAATTTCAGTTTCTCTTTCTATACTGCGTCATAACTGTAAGAAACTGATGAATCCTACTTGTATATTATCACAAATATTTTCTACTTTGTCACAGCAAAATTAGTCCGCAAAGTATCTTGATACCTGCAGCTTCAACTTTTAATAACTTCTACATTAAATCCGGGTATGTCAAACGTTTCCAGCAAGCAATGAATACATGTGTGATACGTAATCCTTCACGGAATTTACAAAATTTGGTTTTTATATTTTTTGAAAACGGAATAATTGTGGCCAGCCACAAAATCTACGCCAGACTGCAAATGTTGTTCAGTGTGGAAGGCTCAAAACAACTAGATGATAAATCCTTCTGCCTTCCACCTTAGATTGAGTGTGCCTTTTGGTTTGCGGGAGCTATTTTATTTTGCCTCTATCCTTCAGTCCAATATTTAATAGCTGAAGGAAATGGAAGAAACGGATGTTCGTGGCCAGTACTGATGAAAATCTATAGTGCGTGACGAATACTGGTCGTGAATATCGGAACGCAGCCTTTATGTTGTATAATAGTAAATCAGATAAATATCTGTTATTAGTATCTAACACTATAATTAGTGTCACTATAATCTTTTTTTCTTTGTTTACGCGAAGTATTTTTTAAATAGTACATAGTTATTAAAAACTATACAATCATATGCATCAAATGGTAAATTGGTATGCTTTGAAGTTTTTATGATAAAGAATTATATGATTATATAAGGCGTACATTTTGCCTTTACACCTTACTTCTTTTTTAAATTCTTTATTAGCGCATAAAAGACACACTGCAGTGTTAGGCGGATGTGAACTATTGTTTATGCCAAAAACTGACAATGAGCATGGGTTAATTCGTTTTTCTTATGTAGCTTTGACAAATGGCTTTCGAATTTATTTCCAGCAACTAAACAGTCTTTTCACAAATTGCACTTTTATCACAAATTTTTCTTTAATAAAAGCGGAATTTTAATAGTTTTCAGTAAATGACGACATTTTATTAATGTTCTCAGGTTACCTTCGCTGTATATATTCTCGAATTGAACGACTGTCTGGACACGCGCACGCGTGTATTTATCCATTCGTTCAGGACTGTATTTATATAAACAAGTGTCTTATTCGAATGTGTATAATACTTACTCATTTTGCGATGATATGTGTCGGTTCGCATGCGCGAGTAATTTTCTAAATCCGTTTAACCTTTGAGATGTTTTGTATAATAATAGCATTCAACGTCATAACCATTTTCTATTTGCTTAAAGTGAGGTTGCAGATAATATGGTAGTATCTACGGAAATATTATTCCGCGTGGCCGTAAATGTTTTTTTAGATTTGTTATTATTATTAGATATTTCTTGGCTTGTTTTAAAAGAGATACCGCACTCTCTCTGCGTGCCAAATCGCAGTCAAAAATCTACGATGTATTTTTCGACATTATTAGTACAATAATACAAAAGCTAATGCGAATTATTTAAACGCTTCACGGAAACTAATGTTGTATAATCAGTAGTCAAAGTAAATTAGATAATTACCTATTAGTATTATTCTTTTTCTCCGTTCACATAGAGAACAGGCCTTCTGTTTGTGTTGATGTATTTTTTACTGCAGTAACAAATCTCAATGGTGCTTTCGTACAACTTTAAAAATCAAAAATATTATTAATATCTTGTAGCAAATTATAACAAATTGTTAATTAATAGGCAAGTTTAATTTTTCTATTCTTACCTCATCTTGTCTTCTATATGTCTTGTGAAATGCTGATGTAAAATAATGAAATTATCTTCACTAGTTTTTCTTAAAATAATTTCTGTTTTGCATTTCGTGAAAATTACACGATCTATCCCATATAGGGTTTTACAATCGGCCCAATACTGCGCCAGTACTGATTTTCGTAGTTGGGGTACTGGCGTAGTACTGGCAACACTACTGGCGCGGTACTGGCGCAGCGTCGGATGATAACTTGGGCCCAACACTGGCAGACAGTACTGGTTCAGCCGTTGTTAGCCAATACTGCCCCAGTATAGGTATTACAATTGGCTCAGTACAGAGCCACTACTGATTACCCGATTTCCAATATCGGCGCAGTACTGGTAGCACCAGCGGCTCAACACTGGATCTAGCGTCGGATAACAACCTGGCCCAACATTGGCAAACAATACTGGCGCAGTGTAGGATTACAGTAAAATAAGCAAGGCTTAAAAATCACAAATAATAATGATTCGGCGATGGTACATAATATCAACGTCAATGGTAAACAAATCGAAATTATGATATTACTATAATATTTTGCAATATAACAAACATTTTAACAGTAACTCTAATTCTACAGCATCATTTGATGATATAATTTAACAAATATGTATTTGTACGTATACGACAGATTTTTAGTAGAATAGAATGTCATATACATATAAATTCATGTAGATCAATTATTCATTAAACGATGCTGTATAATTAGAGTTAGTGTTAAAATGTTAACACTGTCAAATATTGTAATAGCGCAATTTATATTTGATTATTATCGACGTTGATAATACATATCATCGCTGGATCATTATTATTTGTCATTTATGTAATACATATAAATGATTAAAATTCATATATAACTTGATTTATAAAATTTATTATCTATTAACATATATTGTAATAGAACTTATAGCTTATGCTAGACAGATACAGATAATGACAACCTAGAATACTAAAGTAAAGCATATACGAGTCTGTACAGAACGGAAGAAGTAATTTCGTTTCAAACTATGCACGGAAAAATATCCATCAAGCTCGAAGCACTTCGAGAACATGTGTACTTCGCAGAAAAGGATTGCAATCTTATATATACATATATTGCAATTTTATATATATTGCAATTTTATATATATGTTACAGTAAAAGTGTGAAATCAGCAAATATATATACACTTACTAGTCAATGTATGCATATATCTTTTAACAAGCAATATCATTGTCACACTGATATAGATTGGGTTGGGTTAGGTTACATTTTTTTTGCGGCGTGCAGTCCCCCACCCCACTTCCCCGATACACGCATACTTATAAATTAGAGCCCTAGTAAGTGTATATTATACATTTACTGAATTTTACGCTTTTACTGTAACATATACAATTTCTTTTCAATCTCTCCGCTTCTCTTTTCCTCCACACTTTCTCTCTCTCTCTCTATCTCTCTCTCTCTCTCTCTCTCTCTCGCGCCTTTCTTCGCATTTTTTCGCTTTCGTCGCCTACGCCTTTTACATTTTATGTCACACACACACACACACACGCACACACATTTCCCCCATTTTTCCTCCTTCATAACTGGTGTTCTCTGTCTATCCGTCTCTCGTCTCCCGTTCTGTCTCTCTGTCTTTCTCTCCCTTTATCCATCCCTGCCTCTCTCCTCCCTTTCCCCTTCCTTTCCCCTCTCCTAATCTAAAGAAGGGCCCTTCTCCCCTTCCCTTCCTTTCTTTTCCTCCTAATCTCCTCGCTCCTAATCCATTCCTCCATCCATCCTCACTCTGATCATTTCTCACATACACGATCGCAGGTCACACACATGCGAAGCACACATATCTTAAGCTTGTGTCTACGATCCGAGAACTTGGTCTAAGATCTCGGACGGAGAAAGAGTCAACCAATCGCATTTAAACAATTCGGCCAATTGACCAATGCGATTGGTTAATTCTTTCTCTGTTCGAGATCTCGGACCAAGTTCTTGGATCGTGGACACAAGACTTTAGAGATACACAGTCACGGTTACAGTTTTCCTATTTTAATGTAATATATCTCGTTCCGCGATACATTTTCTTCTTTTCCGCCCTCCTTCCCGATCAGGCGCTCCGGACAACCAACGACTCAGGATGCCGGATATTTTCTTGTACTCCCCATTGCGTCCAAATTTTTCCAGCAAAACGTCTGGAAGACATATTAGTATATAAATTCTTACGGTTATTTTATTAATGTTTTATCAATACGAACCATTCAAACATGAATATGTCTGCGTTCCACTGAAGTCGCGTTTGCCGACACCGCGGATCTGTCTACCAAAACCCGAATATTCAATTTCAACCATCTTGGACACAGTTGCCGTCATTGCTTTCTTTACGGATTTGTTGACGCACATTTTCCCACACAATAATACTCGGTAGAAGTTTATCTGTAAATATACAAATAAGTTATATAGCGCGTGTAAAGTAATGTTATTTAAATATGTTAACTTACAAGAGCTTTCTTTTTTTCTTTTGAAGTAGCAATCGTCTCCTCAAACAATAAGAACTCCATTGTCTTGATAGGGAGTGTCACTCCTAATTTATTCCTAATATCGTTGAAGTTATTATTCGGCATTTCCATCGTACTACTCCTGGCTATTATCGTATTTTTTACGTCGTTAATTTTCTTCTCCACATTGTACAGTATGCTTCTTTTTGCAAAGGTAATATCTGCTAGTATTGTATCGGATTTTTGATTCATATACGCTTTTATAGAATCTAAAAAATGTATTATATTTTTGTTCTTATCTTCAGCCTTGCAGTTCGGAAAAGGTACATATTTCGATTATCATTTGACAAAATTTGACGAAAATGTCCCGAATGTTCATGTACGCGAACATATTCGTCAAATTTTATAAAAATTGGAAAATAAACTATTCCGTAACATCTTTAATTTCAATCTTACCTGTAATCAAGTTGTTAAGCTCCGAGCAAGAATTTTCTTTGATGCCTATTGAAACAGACAAATCATTTATGCATAAATTTAAGATATATACAACATGTCGATTAATATTAACCCTAGGTACCCTCACCTATTTTTGGTTACCATTCTCGCCTCACCAGGGTCTGTGGAACCCTAGAACTTTACTGATCTGTAACTCTCGACTAAATGCATATTTTTAAGCTTATTTATAGTGAAATCGATACCCCAAATTCCGAAAAAGACGTATAGCAAATAAATTAAGCGAAAAAATTATTTGTTTAGAAATTATAAGCTGCAGAATAAATTATATTGCGAAAAAGAGTTAAAATATGATGGTTTTTATTAAAAATCGTAAAATTTTTTAAATTAAAATTTAAACAAAACGACCGGTGGATTCTTTTAAGTGCCACTTCGAACTAACAAAAACGAAATGGTATGATGTGGTTTGCTCTAAAAAGTATATTTATTTGAAACGACGAAAATTGTACATTTCAAAATGTTGATGAATTGCGCGTTTAGTAGTAACGGGTAAAATTCTACTAATTAAATTTTAATAAATGGTTAAAAAAGGTTTTGACTCGGGTTTTGAATAATAAACATTTATATTTTGCGTGTTTAGACGCGTTGTGCGCGCGTCCTTTGTTAGGACGCGCAAATCCTATTTCTTTAAATCAACTCAAGTACTTGAAAAATCTGTTTGTAACCAAATTACGTGAACATACAGGAGGTCGTCTGTACCCAAGTAAAGGAAAAAAAGAATTTAAAGTGTAAAAAAAAAGCACCCTGGACGTGACAAAAAATTACAATTTAGCCACACCAGGGTCCTACGAACCCTGTTCCAACTTCGTGCCAATCTCAGCTCAATACTAGTGTACAAAAAATTCTCTCTCCAGACCTATTGTGTCCACAAATATCTAAAGTTTTTTTACCCCCTTATGCCATGAGTTTAAATCGCATTATAAAGAAGTTACAGCACTACTTAAAAACGCATAGGGTACGTTGGACCCTGGAGAGGGTACCTAGGAGTTAAGACATTTATTGACTTTACAATTATCTCAAAAGCAAAACTAATTTTCCAAATGCAAGTGATTGTACTAATAAACACGAAAGTTTATTATGAACTGCAATAATAGTGCATAACACTGCTGGCGACCACAATGGTATTCAAAGTGATAAGAAAAAATGAAAATGAGAAACTGTGTACAGAACAAAATAAGGTCAGTCTGAAAATTTACCAAATCTCGTTGTCCTCTCTCTTGACATCGACGCTTCCTCAGTAATATTTCTTACAAGTGAATCGATGTCAGTCGTGCCAGGATCGAATATTAATTGCGCGTCGTCGAGTTCTTTCTCAAGATCAATATTATTTAAGAGAATTGGCACTGCATTTAGCGAGATATTCTCGCAGTCCGTACTTCGTATATTTCCAGACTTCTACAAGCGCGCTTTAATCTACGTTTGCTATATACACATATACATATATGTTCCCATTCTTCCTTTGGTTTTTTCAATGAAGCAACCCACCGCGGTAATTTTTGATAATCTCTAGGGCCAGGCAGGGTATCTGCAAATTACTTCTCCTTCATTCGTGGATTCCAGGAAGACGGTATTAAGTCTATTAAATTGTCCGTTTCTTTCCTTAGGAGAAACAGTACGACTGCATACACATTTTCCTTTTCATCCCAGTGAAAACAACCTAGTCAAAATGATGTCAAAGTGACATCACATTAATCGCAAAATGAAGCCTTGAGAATCAGATTCTGTCAGTAAGTGCCTAATGTCTCAGGAAACTCCGGATCCCAAAAACCTTTAAAAAAATTATATTTATTATATATATAATATAACAATAAAAAGTGATAATTAAATAAAATATTATACCTTCTGGTGTATTTGGTCGCTCGTATTTGTGTCGATGTCGCAAGCATTGATTCTTCCGTTTTTATAATTCTTCTTTTGACAATGACAAATTATTATAATACTAAAAATAAAATATCATGAATTACTTTTTTATGAGAAAACTATTTATATTTATTTATTTATATTTATATTTATTTATTTATTAATATTTTTTTATTTATTCATCTCATATAACTATACTGTTAATATTGCATTACTTCTCTGCATTCCCAGCAATCCCAGCCGTTTAACTTTGCTCCGTCAGCTTTACATCGCATGTTAAGCTGCTGTGAAATGTCCTTTCTTTTTGACCGTCTGTAAATAATGTTTTTAATAGATATATAAAAGCAACTTACATTACCACAATTATTAAGTGATATTTACACATTAAACTTATCCAATAACATCTTTTTTTCAGGTGGCTTGTTTTCTGTGTCATCCAGATTAAAATTATCCATTTTATTTCTATTTGCAGTTTGTTCTGCAGGCAGATAAAAAGTTTCGTCTTTGCAGGCAAAGTCATTTATATTTCGAATAAGTACTAAGTTATTTTTTTGCACTTTATTCATTAATAACACTAGTTTACAGCCAAAATGTACATTCAATGTCACTATTTTTTTCCTATGTATTATGGCCCGCTAAACTCGAAAATCACATAGAAAAATTTTTATATGGATTGGTTTTTTTGGTTTTTTGATTTTTTGTACCTTCACTCAATTGCTCATAACTCCGGTATTTATCCATAGATTTTCTTCCTCAATAGCTTGTTTTCTTCGTAAAAGTACGACCTATACGTAAACAATAAGAAACTGGACATAATTTGACGTTTTCTAATTTTGCATGGCGATAGAGTGAATTTTCTATTTTTATTTATAAATTATAAAAATAGAAAATTCACTCTATTACCATGCAAAAATAGAAAACGTCAAATTATGTCCAATTTCTTATTGTTTACGTATAGGTCGTACTTTTACGAAGAAAACAAGCTATTGAGGAAGAAAATTTATGGATAAATACCGGAGTTATGAGCAATTGAGTAAAGGTACAAAAAATCAAAAAACCAAAAAAACCAATCCATAAAAAAATTTTTCTATGTGATTTCCGAGTTTAGCGGGCCAAAATACATAGGAAAAAAATAGTGGCATTGAATGTACAGAAAAATTTTTTTATTTTGTAAACTAGTGTAATTGATCTTCATTTTGAGCTTTCAAAGATTTTTTAATTTAAATATCGGTCTTGTTATGCATTTCTATTGGTGAAAGATAACTTATGTTAACCTTATCTTTCAATGTATTAACATCTTCCATTTGCGTAGAAGTATGTTTAGGCGAAGGACATAATCCAAAATCTATATGTTTTACAGGAATTTTTCTCTTGAGTTTTAAATACTGTTTGATTTTAGACGCACGGGTAGGACTTTGCGTAGGACTAAGATAAATCACATCCTCGGAAATTTCACTAGTTCTTCTCTTGAGTTTGAAATACTGTTTGATTTTAGACGCACGGGTAGGACTTTGCGTAGGACTAAGATAAATCACATCCTCGGAAATTTCACTAGTTCTTCTCTTGAGTTTGAAATACTGTTTGATTTTAGACGCACGGGTAGGACTTTGCGTAGGACTAGGATAAATCACATCCTCGGAAATTTCACTAGTTTTGTTCATATTGACATTATTTTGACTAGGCTGTTTTCATTGGGCACTTTCCATCTAATAAAAATATTACATTAATATACGTGTACATATATTTAATTTAAAAATATGAACATCAATGTTTGTACTTACTTCTTGAAAATGATCGATAAGTCTATTTTCTGTAAACGGGCTTGTAGGACAGGAGATTGTGATATCTGTTTTATTAAGAAGAGCTGTGCCATATTAACAACTGCATGTACATTATGGCATACTCATTACGAGATTATTCAATTAGATTTTGTGCAATAGTACATTACAAGAGTATGTATTTGAGAAATATGATACATGGAAAATATGTTGAGATACACATGTGTGGAGAATATATGAAAAATTATACCAATATGATATGATTTTAACATATATTTTTATATACATATAACATATATGAGCACATCAATATATGACATATCAATATGAAAAAAAATACGCTCAAATCAATATCGTACATTATATATTGTTTGTATGTAATAAGATAATTACATAATGATTATTATTAATATGTAATAAAATACATTTGTATTGTACATCTTTTAATGCAAACATTTCCTTAAAGTCCAAAAATTTTGTGCCAACAAAAACTCTAACTTCTTTGGATGAAACTGGATAATTAAATGTTTCGCGTGGATCAGCCAGTTCACACCCCAATATATACAAATCTTGCAGTTTCAACATATTCCCAGCATCTTGTTTTTTCACCAAAATTGCATCGACCTTGATAATTTTGTTATCGTTTAATTGAACTATATTGTCGGGATGAACACACTTTAATACGAAGTTATTAACCGTTAATGCTTGATACAGTAATGTATTCTTTTTCTTTATAAACATATATGTTAGAACTTTGAAAAACACAATTATCCAAATATATTTTATCTTGTACTTTAAATGTTTTCTGTGATTCGATTTCACACAATCTATTGTGACGATACGCGTACTCGTCACTCGCGCCACGGCCCTGGCGGCGGCCTAGCGCCCGTTCAGCGTGCACGCCTGATCAGCGTGCACTCCAGTGCCCGAGCGGTGGGGCAACCCGAGTGGTGGGGCGGCCCCCACCATCCGCGCTCGGGGTATAAATAGGGGGCTCGAGCCGACACCAGACACCAGTCCTGTCCTGATCCTGGTCTCGACACGACCGCTCCCCTAACCACGTTGGGCGCTCCCAACGACTTCCTCCGTACAGAGAACGGGTGTTCCCGTTCTCACCTGGGTGCTCCCAGGGCACGGGCCTACCAGCCGGGCGCTCCCGGTTGGCACTACCTGTCATCTCCTGCTTCGGGGTCGGGCGCTCCCGACCCTTTCCGCCGTACGGGCAACGGGTGCTCCCGTTGTCGAGCCGGGCGCTCCCAGTGTACGGGCCGCTCAGTCGGGTGCTCCCGACTGAGCTCCTGACCAGATCACCTGTCCGCGATCCGTAAGGCCGGCGTGTCTCCGCGGTCACTCGCGATCCGTAAGGCAAGCGCGCCTCCGCGATTACTCGCGATTCGTAAGGCAAGCGTGCCTCCGCGTTTACTCGCGACCCGTAAGGCAAGCGTGCCTCCGAGTTTACTCTCGATTCGTAAGGCAACGGTGCCTCCGCGCCTACTCGCGAGTCCGCAGCGGTCCGACCGCATCGTACACTCATACAGCGGCTCGGCAGAGCACACGTACACGCCACACACACACGCACACATATTTCATCTTGGTGTAAAACGAAAGGATAACGAATAAACTATTTATTTGTGAAACCAACCAGTGTCTCCACGTTTTCTCACTCTGGCACGGCGAGCTAATTCCGAGCGAGAAAACGCGACCGTTACATGGCGCCCGAACAGGGACCGGATCCGTGAGGCACTGGTTCTCCCACCTAGCTCATGAAGAGCTGGATCTATCGGTTGACAAAGGCCGAGTTGGCGGCCGAGTTAGGAAAACTCGGGATCGACCCGAACGGCCCGATAGACACCCTCCGACTCCGCCTCCGAGATTTTGTGGACGCTAACCCAGAGTACAAATACTCCATGGAAAATAACGAAACCGAGGACATGATGACCGAGGAACCGAGGACCGCCGGAACCGTTACGCCTAACCCGGCCGAGGTTATGAACCAGATCCGGAAGTGGGGATGCCACCGACGGAAAGGATCCACTCGCATTCTTAGAGCGAGTGGAAGAATTACGACAGTGATATGGATACACGGGAGGCCAGCTTCTGTTGGGACTGCCAGAGCTACTGCGAGGAGATGCCCTCCTCTGGTACTGGAATAACCAAGCGGCCTGGAACGCCTGGGACGATTTCTTAAGGGATTTCCGCGCCCAGTTCTTACCTTGGCGATACCGGGCACAACTGTCA
Organism: Leptothorax acervorum; assembly: GCA_035220615.1. Lineage (NCBI taxonomy): Eukaryota > Metazoa > Arthropoda > Insecta > Hymenoptera > Formicidae > Leptothorax > Leptothorax acervorum. The sequence goes on from JASTWQ010000293.1 coordinate 199,086, forward strand.
CGAGAGATCCAGGGCCGGTTTCAAAAACCGGACGAACCTTTCCACCGATACGCCACGGTTCTCCTTACGAGCATGCGACGAGCCGGAGGATTTTCGACGGATGACCAGCTCGAGCGGCTCTACGACAACATGAACCCCGAGTATAAGTACTACATCCGACTGGATGACGTTACCAGTCTAGGAGACCTGCACGCACGCGCCGCGGAATATGAAGCTATCGAAAAGCAAAACCGCGAGCGAAAAGCAGAGCGAAAGGCTCCGGCCGCTACTCCATCCGTCGCCAGCACCACGTACAGCCGAGAGGAGTGCTGCTGGCGATGTAAACAGCGCGGACACACTCGGGTAGATTGCAAACGACTGGCCAAGAAGTTCTGCTCTAGATGTGGCAAGGACGGCGTGCTCACGCGCGATTGTCACCCCACACCGGGAAACTCCGCACGGGCCGGGGGCGAAGCCGCCGCCACCCGGACCCCGCCTCCGTCAGAGTGACATACCAGCCGCGGCCACACATCTCCGTCCGCATACGACACCGCGCTATGCGGGCGTTGATCGACACCGGGTCTGAGGTATCTTTTATCAATACAGATACCGCCCGCTACGCAGAAGGCCTTGGATTCCCGATTAAGCAAGGGACAAGCTCCGTTCACTTGGCGGACGGGGGCTCAACCACGATACCCGGGAACATGACGCTACCAGTGAAGATCGGCCGGAAGGTGCTCAGGCACGACTTCCTAATTATGCCGTCGCTACAGGGCGCCGTACTCATCGGCGTTGACCTATGGGCCCGGACAAGAATCGTTCTACGGGCCACCGCCCCGCGCCAGACCGTACCCGCCACCGAATGCGGAGCCGTGGCCCAGGGATTGGCCATCCGAACCGCCGACGAGAAACGCCGGCTTCAGGCGTTCCTAGCCAAGGAACTCGCCCTATTCGAGGGCATCCACGGCCCGACCGACCGAATATCGCATCGTATTCGGGTTAAGACCGACCAGCCCATCAAGCAACGATACCGACCCAGGAATCCGGCTATGCAGGCCATTATTAACCAAGAGGTAGAAAAAATGGAACGAGAGGGCGTGATCGAGCCGTCCCACGGAGCCTGGAGTTCGCCAATCGTACTAGTCCGGAAGAAGGACGGAACATACCGGTTCTGTATCAACTTTCGACAGGTGAATAAAGTCACCGAGAAGGACGCCTACCCTCTGCCCCAAGTCTAGGCTACCTTGGATAAGCTCCGGGGGGCCCGCTATCTGTCCACGCTGGACTTGAAGAACGGGTATTGGCAAGTACCACTAACGCCCGATAGACGGCCCGTCACCGCCTTCACCGTGCCAGGGAAAGGCCTGATGCAGTTCCGAGTGATGCCGTTCGGCCTCCACTCCGCACCCGCTACTTTCCAGAGGCTGCTCGACGAGGTCTTAGGGCCGGACCTCGCCCCATACGTCCTGGTTTATTTGGACGACATCATCGTGGTCAGCCGCACCTTTGAGGAACACCTTCGATTACTGGCCGAGGTGTTCCGTCGTTTAAGGGAGGCCAAGCTCCGCCTAAATCCGGAGAAGTGTCACTTCTGCCGAGACCAGCTCCGATACTTAGGCCACATCGTGGACCGCTGCGGCCTCCGGACCGACCCGGACAAGGTGAGCGCCGTGGCACGATGGCACGCGCCGACGACCGTACGAAAAGTACGACATTCCTGGGCATGGCCTCCTGGTACCGGCGGTTTGTACCAGATTTCGCAACGGTAGCCGCCCCGCTTACTCGCCTGACCAGGAAGGGAGTAAAGTGGACTTGGGGACCAGACGAGGAGACCGCTTTCGAACGCCTGAAAGAGGCGCTGACTTCCGCCCCAGTGTTGGCCTGCCCGGATTTCGACCGCCGGTTCATCCTACAGACCGATGCAAGCTCCTGCGGGCTGGGCGCAGTATTGACCCAACACCAGGACGACGGGGAGCGAGTAGTGGCCTATGCCAGCCGGACGCTAAACGGCGCCGAAAAGAATTATAGCGCCACGGAGTTGGAGTGCCTGGCGATAGTGTGGGGCATACGAAAGATGCGGGGATACCTCGAGGGATATACGTTTACCGTGGTGACCGACCACCAGTCCCTCTGATGGCTGCAGCACCTGGAGGAACCTACCGGCCGGCTGGGACGTTGGCTGTTCGAACTGCAGCAGTACGACTTTGATGTACGATACCGGAAGGGCTGCCTCAACAAGGTCGCCGATGCGCTCTCACGCCAGCCAGAGGTGTGCGGGGCGCAAACCGCCTTGCGGTGTCAATGGTACCGACGGATCCTGACCGGCACCCGGCAACGCCCCGCCGAGTTCCCCGACTATCGCATCCGGGACGGCCGGCTGTTTTGCTACCTGCTGCACGACGTGGACTTTCGGGAGGTCGACCCGTCGGAGCAGTGGAAGCGATGCGTCCCGAAGGAAGAACGGGCCCAGGTCATGCAGAAGCACCACGAGGACCCCACGGCGGGCCACTTCGGGGTCGCCAAGACCATCGCCCGCATGGCCCGATTATTCTACTGGCCCGGGATGTTTCAGGACATCACCCGGTATGTCCGCCAGTGCCCAACCTGCCTAGCGCACAAGGCGCCTACGACCAAGCCAGCCGGGAACCTCCATACGGCGCCTGTCACCAAGCCCTGGCAGCAGGTGACCCTGGATCTCGTCGGCCCGTTACCACGATACACCCAGGGCCACGCCTGGCTGCTGGTCATGCAGGACCAGTTTTTCAAGTGGGTCGAGCTTAAGCCCCTGCGCCGGGCTACCGCTCCCGCCGTCACCAAGGCAATCCTCGACAGGATTATATACCAGCATGGATGCCCCGACCAGATCATTTCAGACAACGGGACGCAACTAAGGTCGGACCAGCTCGAGGGAACCCTACGGGCATTCTGCATCGAGCACCGGACTACCCACGTGAGAGCGCCACACTGCAACCCGGTCGAGCGCACCAACCGAACGCTCAAGACCATGGTCGCCCAGTATGTCGGAAAGAACCACCGACACTGGGACGAGCACCTGGCACCGTTACAGTTCGCATACAACACCGCCCGACACGAGGCCACCGGGTACACCCCGGCGTATCTCAACCACGGCCGGGAACTCGCCCTCCCACACCCGGAGCACCGCCGCCACGCAGCGAATGCGACCCCCCACCAGACCCGACGCCGGCTGGAAGAAGCCTATGAGGTGGTACAGGTCAACCTGGCCCGGGCGTTCCAAAGACAGGAGGCGCACTACAACCTGAGGCGACGGGATTGGAGACCCCGCGTCGGGGACCTAGTCTGGAAGAAAGAGTATCCGCTGTCAAAAAAGGCTACCGGCTTTAACGCCAAACTAGCCCCCCGCTATACCGGCCCTCTGGAGGTAAGAAAAATTATCTCACCCGTCATAGTCGACTTGCGCGACACCCGGGGGCGTTGGCACAGACACGTGCACGTACAGGACCTGAAGAACGCACCGGAGCCTCGCGTGTCGGCTCTTCGGGGAATTCACGGGTAAACACCGTTCGAAGCGTCGGCCTCGCATTCCTGAGCGAGGAAAAGCACGAAAACAACCAAAAAAACACGCGTTCGCGACCGGTATAAAAGCTCGCGGCGCGAGAAAATTTTCAGTTGTTCTAGAACCGCTAGTCCGGCAAGATGGAACCACACGTGCGCAAGGAGCTAACGGACCTCTTCGGCGACATTGACGACATCGACGACGACCTATGGGAGGTACCAGTCGACCCGGGGCCGACCACCAGCCCAGGGAGCGTTCCCCGCCGCCAGGCCCCCAGTGTGGGGACCCGAATCCAGCGGGGTGACGCCAAGACTCGTCGCCGCGCCGCCATCTTCCTCGAGACGGTACCGGCCCGTCCAGCCAGGCGCTCACCAGCTGCCCGTGTACGGGCGAACCTGCGGCCCGCGGAACGGCCACCTAACACCGGCCGACCACCAGCCAGGCCACCCACCGGACAGCCGTCTTCGCTCCCGCCCGATCACCGGGCCGCTCGACCAACACAGCCGTCCTCACGCCCGCCCGATCACCGGGCCGCTCGACCGACCGCCGCGCCGCCGCCGCAGCAACGGCCTCCGAGCGCAAGCAGCGCTCCGACCGGCCCCCAGCAGGGCCACCACCAGACGCATCCCGTCACCGGGCCGCGCCAACCACGACCCTGACGACCAAGGCCGCCGATCGTCCGAGGGAACAGACCGCCGTCAGAACGCAGATGACCAGCGCCGAGGGGATGAACGAAACGCCAGCCTGCGCCGCAGCCACGCCGGGTCGCCCCTCTCTGACCCCGGCTCAACCACCCGGTACATCAGGCCCCTGCCCGCCCCTGACCCTGGAGATAGCCCACCTCTCCGACACCTCCCTCCTGCGGGACCAAATCTGGGTCCCACTACCCACTGGCGAAAGGGTAGCGATTCCGCGGTCGGCCATGGTGCGCAGTCGAAAATATCGCGCCCGCGTCGGCGGCTCCCGATGGGTCCTGCGATTCGACCCGCAAAGCAACTTGCGATCATGTCAGCCCCGGTAGGGTAACTTATGTAAGCGTAGCAATAAAAAGCGTTTAGTCCGATATCTGTACATATATGTAGATAGTCCCTCTCCAAAAGGGGGGGGGGGGGTGATGTGACGATACGCGTACTCGTCACTCGCGCTACGGCCCTGGCGGCGGCCTAGCGCCCGTTCAGCGTGCACGCCTGATCAGCGTGCACTCCAGTGCCCGAGCGGTGGGGCAACCCGAGCGGTGGGGCGGCCCCCACCATCCGCGCTTCGAGGGTATAAATAGGGGGCTCGAGCCGACACCAGACACCAGTCCTGTCCTGATCCTGGTCTCGACACGACCGCTCTCCTAACCACGTTGGGCGCTCCCAACGACTTCCTCCGTACAGAGAACGGGTGCTCCCGTTCTCACCTGGGTGCTCCCAGGGCACGGGCCTACAAGCCGGGCGCTCCCGGTTGGCACTACCTGTCATCTCCTGCTTCGGGGTCGGGCGCTCCCGACCCTTTCCGCCGTACGGGCAACGGGTTCTCCCGTTGTCGAGCCGGGCGCTCCCGGTGTACGGGCCGCTCAGTCGGGTGCTCCCGACTGAGCTCCTGACCAGATCACCTGTCCGCGATCCGTAAGGCCGGCGTGCCTCCGCGGTCACTCGCGATCCGTAAGGCAAGCGCGCCTCCGCGATTACTCGCGATTCGTAAGGCAAGCGTGCCTTCGCGTTTACTCGCGACCCGTAAGGCAAGCGTGCCTCCGCGTTTACTCTCGATTCGTAAGGCAACGGTGCCTCCGCGCCTACTCGCGAGTCCGCAGCGGTCCGACCGCATCGTACACTCATACAGCGGCTCGGCAGAGCACACGTACACGCCACACACACACGCACACATATTTCATCTTGGTGTAAAACGAAAGGATAACGAATAAACTATTTATTTGTGAAACCAACCAGTGTCTCCACGTTTTCTCACTCTGGCACGGCGAGCTAATTCCGAGCGAGAAAACGCGACCGTTACATGGCGCCCGAACAGGGACCGGATCCGTGAGGCACTGGTTCTCCCACCTAGCTCATGAAGAGCTGGATCTATCGGTTGACAAAGGCCGAGTTGGCGGCCGAGTTAGGAAAACTCGGGATCGACCCGAACGGCCCGATAGACACCCTCCGACTCCGCCTCCGAGATTTTGTGGACGCTAACCCAGAGTACAAATACTCCATGGAAAATAACGAAACCGAGGACATGATGACCGAGGAACCGAGGACCGCCGGAACCGTTACGCCTAACCCGGCCGAGGTTATGAACCAGATCCGGAAGTGGGGATGCCACTTCGACGGAAAGGATCCACTCGCATTCTTAGAGCGAGTGGAAGAATTACGACAGTGATATGGATACACGGGAGGCCAGCTTCTGTTGGGACTGCCAGAGCTACTGCGAGGAGATACCCTCCTCTGGTACCGGAATAACCAAGCGGCCTGGAACGCCTGGGACGATTTCTTAAGGGATTTCCGCGCCCAGTTCTTACCCCGGCGATACCAGGCACAACTGTCACGAGAGATCCAGGGCCGGTTTCAAAAACCGGACGAACCTTTCCACCGATACGCCACGGTTCTCCTTACGAGCATGCGACGAGCCGGAGGATTTTCGACGGATGACCAGCTCGAGCGGCTCTACGACAACATGAACCCCGAGTATAAGTACTACATCCGACTGGATGACGTTACCAGTCTAGGAGACCTGCACGCACGCGCCGCGGAATATGAAGCTATCGAAAAGCAAAACCGCGAGTGAAAAGCAGAGCGAAAGGCTCCGGCCGCTACTCCATCCGTCGCCAGCACCACGTACAGCCGAGAGGAGTGCTGCTGGCGATGTAAACAGCGCGGACACACTCGGGTAGATTGCAAACGACTGGCCAAGAAGTTCTGCTCTAGATGTGGCAAGGACGGCGTGCTCACGCGCGATTGTCACCCCACACCGGGAAACTCTGCACGGTCCGGGGGCGAAGCCGCCGCCACCCGGACCCCGCCTCCGTCAGAGTGACTTACCAGCCGCGGCCACACATCTCCGTCCGCATACGACACCGCGCTATGCGGGCGTTGATCGACACCGGGTCCGAGGTATCTTTTATCAATACAGATACCGCCCGCTACGCAGAAGGCCTTGGATTCCCGATTAAGCAAGGGACAAGCTCCGTTCACTTGGCGGACGGGGGCTCAACCACGATACCCGGGACCATGACGCTACAAGTGAAGATCGGCCGGAAGGTGCTCAGGCACGACTTCCTAATTATGCCGTCGCTACAGGGCACCGTACTCATCGGCGTTGATCTATGGGCCCGGACAGGAATCGTTCTACGGGCCACCGCCCCGCGCCAGACCGTACCCGCCACCGAATGCGGAGCCGTGGCCCAGGGATTGGCCATCCGAACCGCCGACGAGACACGCCGGCTTCAGGCGTTCCTAGCCAAGGAACTCGCCCTATTCGAGGGCATCCACGGCCCGACCGACCGAATATCGCATCGTATTCGGGTTAAGACCGACCAGCCCATCAAGCAACGATACCGACCCAGGAATCCGGCTATGCAGGCCATTATTAACCAAGAGGTAGAAAAAATGGAACGAGAGGGCGTGATCGAGCCGTCCCACGGAGCCTGGAGTTCGCCAATCGTACTAGTCCGGAAGAAGGACGGAACATACCGGTTCTGTATCAACTTTCGACAGGTGAATAAAGTCACCGAGAAGGACGCCTACCCTCTGCCCCAAGTCTAGGCTACCTTGGATAAGCTCCGGGGGGCCCGCTATCTGTCCACGCTGGACTTGAAGAACGGGTATTGGCAAGTACCACTAACGCCCGATAGACGGCCCGTCACCGCCTTCACCGTGCCAGGGAAAGGCCTGATGCAGTTCCGAGTGATGCCGTTCGGCCTCCACTCCGCACCCGCTACTTTCCAGAGGCTGCTCGACGAGGTCTTAGGGCCGGACCTCGCCCCATACGTCCTGGTTTATTTGGACGACATCATCGTGGTCAGCCGCACCTTTGAGGAACACCTTCGATTACTGGCCGAGGTGTTCCGTCGTTTAAGGGAGGCCAAGCTCCGCCTAAATCCGGAGAAGTGTCACTTCTGCCGAGACCAGCTCCGATACTTAGGCCACATCGTGGACCGCTGCGGCCTCCGGACCGACCCGGACAAGGTGAGCGCCGTGGCACGATGGCACGCGCCGACGACCGTACGCAAAGTACGACATTCCTGGGCATGGCCTCCTGGTACCGGCGGTTTGTACCAGATTTCGCAACGGTAGCCGCCCCGCTTACTCGCCTGACCAGGAAGGGAGTAAAGTGGACTTGGGGACCAGACGAGGAGACCGCTTTCGAACGCCTGAAAGAGGCGCTGACTTCCGCCCCAGTGTTGGCCTGCCCAGATTTCGACCGCCGGTTCATCCTACAGACCGATGCAAGCTCCTGCGGGCTGGGCGCAGTATTGACCCAACACCAGGACGACGGGGAGCGAGTGGTGGCCTATGCCAGCCGGACGCTAAACGGCGCCGAAAAGAATTATAGCGCCACGGAGTTGGAGTGCCTGGCGATAGTGTGGGGCATACGAAAGATGCGGGGATACCTCGAGGGATATACGTTTACCGTGGTGACCGACCACCAGTCCCTCCGATGGCTGTCCCACCGGACAGCACCTAGAGGAACCTACCGGCCGGCTGGGACGTTGGCTGTTCGAACTGCAGCAGTACGACTTTGACGTACGATACCGGAAGGGCTGCCTCAACAAGGTCGCCGATGCGCTCTCACGCCAGCCAGAGGTGTGCGGGGCGCAATCCGCCCCGCGGTGTCAATGGTACCGACGGATCCTGACCGGCACCCGGCAACGCCCGGCCGAGTTCCCCGACTATCGCATCCGGGACGGCCGGCTGTTTCGCCACCTGCTGCACGACGTGGACTTTCGGGAGGTCGACCCGTCGGAGCAGTGGAAGCGATGCGTCCCGAAGGAAGAACGGGCCCAGGTCATACAGAGGCACCACGAGGACCCCACGGCGGGCCACTTCGGGGTCGCCAAGACCATCGCCCGCATGGCCCGATTATTCTACTGGCCCGGGATGTTTCAGGACATCACCCGGTATGTCCGCCAGTGCCCAACCTGCCTAGCGCACAAGGCGCCTACGACCAAGCCAGCCGGGAACCTCCATACGGCGCCTGTCACCAAGCCCTGGCAGCAGGTGACCCTGGATCTCGTCGGCCCGTTACCACGATACACCCAGGGCCACGCCTGGCTGCTGGTCATGCAGGACCAGTTTTTCAAGTGGGTCGAGCTTAAGCCCCTGCGCCGGGCTACCGCTCCCGCCGTCACCAAGGCAATCCTCGACAGGATTATATACCAGCATGGATGCCCCGACCAGATCATTTCAGACAACGGGACGCAACTAAGGTCGGACCAGCTCGAGGGAACCCTACGGGCATTCTGCATCGAGCACCGGACTATCCACGTGAGAGCGCCACACTGCAACCCGGTCGAGCGCACCAACCGAACGCTCAAGACCATGGTCGCCCAGTATGTCGGAAAGAACCACCGACACTGGGACGAGCACCTGGCACCGTTACAGTTCGCATACAACACCGCCCGACATGAGGCCACCGGGTACACCCCGGCGTATCTCAACCACGGCCGGGAACTCGCCCTCCCACACCCGGAGCACCGCCGCCACGCAGCGAATGCGACCCCCAACCAGACCCGACGCCGGCTGGAAGAAGCCTATGAGGTGGTCCAGGTCAACCTGGCCCGGGCGTTCCAAAGACAGGAGGCGCACTACAACCTGAGACGACGGGATTGGAGACCCCGCATCGGGGACCTAGTCTGGAAGAAAGAGTATCCGCTGTCAAAAAAGGCTACCGGCTTTAACGCCAAACTAGCCCCCCGCTATACCGGCCCTCTGGAGGTAAGAAAAATTATCTCACCCGTCATAGTCGACTTGCGCGACACCCGGGGGCGTTGGCAGAGACACGTGCACGTACAGGACCTGAAGAACGCACCGGAGCCTCGCGTGTCGGCTCTTCGGGGAATTCACGGGTAAACACCGTTCGAAGCGTCGGCCCTCGCATTCCTGAGCGAGGAAAAGCACGAAAACAACCAAAAAAACACGCGTTCGCGACCGATATAAAAGCTCGCGGCGCGAGAAAATTTTCAGTTGTTCTAGAACCGCTAGTCCGGCAAGATGGAACCACACGTGCGCAAGGAGCTAACGGACCTCTTCGGCGACATTGACGACATCGACGACGACCTATGGGAGGTACCAGTCGACCCGGGGCCGACCACCAGCCCAGGGAGCGTTCCCCGCCGCCAGGCCCCCAGTGTGGGGACCCGAATCCAGCGGGGTGACGCCAAGACTCGTCGCCGCGCCGCCATCTTCCTCGAGACGGTACCGGCCCGTCCAGCCAGGCGCTCACCAGCTGCCCGTGTACGGGCGAACCTGCGGCCCGCGGAACGGCCACCTAACACCGGCCGACCACCAGCCAGGCCACCCACCGGACAGCCGTCTTCGCTCCCGCCCGATCACCGGGCCGCTCGACCAACACAGCCGTCCTCACGCCCGCCCGATCACCGGGCCGCTCGACCGACCGCCGCCGCCGCAGCAACGGCCTCCGAGCGCAAGCAGCGCTCCGACCGGCCCCCAGCAGGGCCACCACCAGACGCATCCCGTCACCGGGCCGCGCCAACCACGACCCTGACGACCAAGGCCGCCGATCGTCCGAGGGAACAGACCGCCGTCAGAACGCAGATGACTAGCGCCGAGGGGATGAACGAAACGCCAGCCTGCGCCGCAGCCACGCCGGGTCGCCCCTCTCTAACCCCGGCTCAACCACCCGGTACATCAGGCCCCTGCCCGCCCCCGACCCTGGAGATAGCCCACCTCTCCGACACCTCCCTCCTGCGGGACCAAATCTGGGTCCCACTACCCACTGGCGAAAGGGTAGCGATTCCGCGGTCGGCCATGGTGCGCAGTCGAAAATATCGCGCCCGCGTCGGCGGCTCCCGATGGGTCCTGCGATTCGACCCACAAAGCAACTTGCGATCATGTCAACGCCGGTAGGGTAACTTATGTAAGCGTAGCAATAAAAAGCGTTTAGTCTGATATCTGTACATATATGTAGATAGTCCCTCTCCAAAAGGGGGGGGGGGGTGATGTGACGATACGCGTACTCGTCACTCGCGCTACGGCCCTGGCGGCGGCCTAGCGCCCGTTCAGCGTGCACGCCTGATCAGCGTGCACTCCAGTGCCCGAGCGGTGGGGCAACCCGAGCGGTGGGGCGGCCCCCACCATCCGCGCTCGAGGTATAAATAGGGGGCTCGAGCCGACACCAGACTACCAGTCCTGTCCTGATCCTGGTCTCGACACGACCGCTCTCCTAACCACGTTGGGCGCTCTCAACGACTTCCTCCGTACAGAGAACGGGTGCTCCCGTTCTCACCTGGGTGCTCCCAGGGCACGGGCCTACCAGCCGGGCGCTCCCGGTTGGCACTACCTGTCATCTCCTGCTTCGGGGTCGGGCGCTCCCGACCCTTTCCGCCGTACGGGCAACGGGTGCTCCCGTTGTCGAGCCGGACGCTCCCGGTGTACGGGCCGCTCAGTCGGGTGCTCCCGACTGAGCTCCTGACCAGATCACCTGTCCGCGATCCGTAAGGCCGGCGTGCCTCCGCGGTCACTCGCGATCAGTAAGGCAAGGGTGTCTCCGCGATTACTCGCGATCCGTAAGGCAAGCGTGCCTCCGCGTTTACTCGCGACCCGTAAGGCAAGCGTGCCTCCGCGTTTACTTTCGATTCGTAAGGCAACGGTGCCTCCGCGCCTACTCGCGAGTCCGCAGCGGTCCGACCGCATCGTACACTCATACAGCGGCTCGGCAGAGCACACGTACACGCCACACACACACGCACACATATTTCATTTTGGTGTAAAACGAAAGGATAACGAATAAACTATTTATTTGTGAAACCAACCAGTGTCTCCACGTTTTCTCACCCTGGCACGGCGAGCTAATTCCGAGCGAGAAAACGCGACCGTTACACTATTAATAATCTATGTCAGAGGTTTGTTAGGTGATTTTACAAGTTTCTTAAAGATACTTGTATAACTTTCACCCCAAAATGCGGACAACTCGCTCAATGACATTTTGAAATTTTTTACATCGTCAGCTAAATGAATCAAATAATGCATATTCAATACTTGCGACTGTTCTCCATATAGGAATGGCAATAAATAAAAAATTTTTTTAAATAAATTGTTAGCATAGTCACAATATGATAACGTTACGTTATGTTTGTTTAAAATACGGCACGCAACAAATAACAGTAAGAAATGTCTATAAAAGGCATTCCGAAGGACATCATGTAACACTGTTGAACTGCAATATAATATCTAATTGCGTTTTATACATATTTACATTGGTTTTTGATCGAAAGACGGAACGCATTACGGCCGCGAGCCGCCCGCCTTGACCGCTTCTCCTTCGGTTGCGGTATTTATATCGATCGGCAAGAAACAAAGCTTGACGATGGGTCGCTTGTATTCGGAGCGCGCGGTTTTGACGGTGACGACGCGCGTCAGACCATCCTCCCCGGGATGACAAGCAATAATGCGTCCAAGTTCCCAATGACTGGGGGGAGCGAGCGGATTACGCATTAGCACGATCCGACCGACGGTGGCCAGATTTTGGATGACGCGCCACTTCGGGCGTTGTTGGAGCGTATGCAAATAATCGCCTACCCACGACCTCCAAAAACCTTCAGAAATTCGTTGCACTAATTGCCAACGCGAGAGCCGATTCTCGGTTATGTCGAGTACGCTCGGCTCCAGGATTGCGACAAGGTTGGCGCCGATCAAAAAATGACCGGGAGTAAGGGCGCGGTAGTCGTCGAGACTATTGGAAATTGATGTGATCGGTCGCAAATTTAGGCACGCTTCGACTCGGCATAATAGCGTAATCATCTCCTCGCATGTAAGCGTGTGAGATCCTATACATCGTTTTAAGTGGTATTTGACGCTACGTACTCCGGCCTCCCATAATCCGCCGAAATGTGGAGCCGCAGGAGGGAGGAAATGCCATGCTATTTGATCGCCTGCTAATTTGTTAAGAAAATTTGGATCGCGCACGGCGGCGTTACAAGCGGCGGCGAGTTCTCTTTCGGCGCCCTGGAATGTCGTACCATTATCTGAGTACATGCTATGGGGAAGTCCGCGCCGAGCGACAAATCGGGTAAACGCCGCAAGGAAGGCCGCCGAGCTGTAATCGCTTACTAGCTCTAAATGAATCGCTTTCGTGGTCATACAAATGAATAAGGAGATGTAGGCCTTGTGAGCCTTATGACCTCGTCCCTTTGCAGACCGCACGAGTATCGGTCCTGCATAATCGACTCCGGTATGCTCAAACGCGCGCGAAGCTCGATTGACTCTGACGTCGGGTAAGTTACCCATGAGCTCCGCCGGCACCATAGCCTTTTCGCGAGCGCATTTGACGCATCGGTATAGGACCGCCCGTACGGTTGCCCTTGCGCGCAAAAGCCAGAACTCGGTACGGAGATAAGTGAGGGTAATATGAGGGCCTCCGTGTAGGGTGTTATGGTGAGCGTGCGATATGATGCGAGATAATAACGGATGGACGCTAGGACGATCGGATGTTTGGTTGACTCGGGAAGATCGGATTTTTGCAATCGCCCTCCGACTCGTATCAGACCATCGGTGTCGAGATACGGGTTAAGCGCGACAAGTGAGCTTGATTTAGGTACGCGTTCGTTTCGTTTGAGACTCGCAGTCTCTTGTGGAAACAAGTCACCTTGAATGGTTTTGAGCCAAAAGATCTTGGCTGTTTGAATTTCGCGTGGAGTTAGTGCGAGCGATTGATTGACCTCAGCACCGGTTTTCGGTGTGGAATTGAGGCGAGAGCGAAGGATTCTTGTGAATCGCATAATATAGGCCGTTACGGTAAGCAGCTTAGACCATGAAGAATAGCGAGTCGCGAGATCCCATGGTTCAACACGTGCGACGCAAGCATGTATGACGACGCGGTTTTCGCTCGAGATTTCAGCTTCGGTTGGAGACGAGCATGAGGTCGGCCAATGCTCAGGGGATTGTTTTAGCCAGGACGGCCCTGACCACCAAAGGGTGCAATCGGCAAGCTCGCCAGGGCGCAAACCGCGAGATGCGCTGTCGGCGGGGTTGTCCGCCGTCGGAACATGATGCCAGATTGCTGCCGGTAGCAGACTTTGCGTCTTGGCGACTCGATTTGCGACGAAAACCTTCCATCGTGACGGAGGCTGTTTAAGCCACGCTAACACGATCCTTGAGTCGGTCCAACAGTGATGTTGGAGGTTTTGAATGTCGAGATTCGAAAGAACGAATGACATTAAACGTGCTAGAAGCACCGCGCCGCAGAGCTCTAGTCGTGGCACGCTTAATGTTTTGATTGGAGCGACCTTCGATTTCGCGACGAGAATGCATACGGTAACGGGGCCGTCTCTCGGTACGAGACGGAGATATACGACCGCGGCGTAAGCCTTGGTTGACGCATCCGAGAACCCGTGAAGTTCACAATGAGCTATATTGGGACCGTAATTTGTCCAGCGAGGGATCGAGATGAGTTTGAGACGCGGCAATTGATTGTGATATTCGCGCCATTGTTCTAAGAGATCGCACGGCAGCACGTCGTCCCAATCGTGTTTCAATGACCAGAGGCGTTGCATAAATATTTTCGCGACCACGATAACGGGAGTTACCCACCCCAACGGGTCAAACAATTTAGCGATGGTGGAGAGAACCGCCCGTTTGGTCTGCCCTGCATTCGGTGTAGTCGTGACCCGGAAATGGAAGGAATCGCTTTCTGGATTCCACGCGACGCCTAATATCTTCAACGGCTCGTCGCCGTGTAGATCCTTGTCACGCGCAAGGCCATGATCGGAAGGATCAATATCGGACAGTAACTCGGGACAATTGCTTGCCCACTTGCGTAGCCGGAAACCGCCCTTTTCCAGAAGTGCAATTAGTTGATCGCGAATTTGAAGCGCGAGTTTACGGTTGTTCGCTCCGAACGTACAATCGTCGACGTAGATTTGACGAAGTAATACTATAACGGCCAACGGAAATTCAGCTCCGTAGTCCTCGACGAGCTGTAGAAGTACGCGAAGTGCGAGATACGGGGCTGAAGCAGTGCCGTATGTAACGGTGAGCAACAGATACTCCGCCACTGGCTCGGAAGGCGACGAGCGCCATAGAATTCGTTGGTAATCCACGTCGCGAGTGTCGATGAGAATTTGCCGATACATTTTGGCGATGTCGGCAGTACAAACGTACGGATGTTGACGCCAGAGCAAGATAACTACGACCAGGTTATTTTGTAGTTTGCGACCGATTAACAAATGATGATTTAACGAGGTGCCGTTCGATGTAACGCAGGAAGCGTTAAACACGACCCGAAGTTGCGTGGTAACGCTGCTTTCGCGAAAAACAGCGTGGTGCGGAATGTAATAAATTTGAGAGTTACTTGATTTTGCGTCGGTGTCATTAACCTTGGTCATGTGACCGAGCTTCTCGTATTCCTCGAGGAATTCGCGATATAACGCGGCTTTATTTGGCTCTCGAAGGAGTCGACGTTCCGCGCGGTATAAACTGGACAACGCTGTAGCGCGGGATTCACCAATGTCTATCGGGGGACCGTTTTTGAACGGTAACCGCACGACGTATCGTCCCTCCGGCGTGCGGGAGTGAGTGGCGGCAAAATGCTCTTCGCATTGTCGCTCTTCGGGACTTAAATGGTTTTCGTGAGGGACTTCTTCGATCTCCCAAAATTTACGAAGATCGAGATCAAGGCTTTCGAGGATTGTTCCATGATTCGCATGAACGGAATCAGGGTGGAGGGATCGGGCGGAAGAAATCGGTCCGGAAATTATCCACCCGAGTGTCGTGTTCTGAGCGATGGGCTCGTTATCGGCTCCTTTACGGACGCCTTCTAGAATAAGCATGCCGTACAAATCGGCTCCGATTATTAAATCGATCGGATCAGAGCTCATGGGATTCTTATCCGCCAACGTCAAGTCAGAAATGTGCGCCCATTGGAGCGTCGATTGAGCGCGATTCGGTGCGTACTTTGACGCGATTGAATTACGTACGCGGTAGTCGAGTATGCAGGTTTGTCGCCAAACGACGGTGTTACGCGAATACGTGCGACGGAATGCGACAACGATTGCGAGTCTCCAATGCCGGTAATACGTGTAGTTTGTTTTATTTTCGCGAGACGCAACCGTTGAACGATATTTCCGGAGATTAAAGTCGGCAACGGAACCTTGGTCGAGCAGAGCGCGGGCGTAAACAAAGTGACCCTTGAGGCGAGTAAACACGCACTCGAGCGGTTGCTAAAAGTACTGTTGACTTCGGCATTATCGTCTTCGAAATTAAATGAGACGCGATCTCGTTATCGTTGTCGCTGTCTTTTGATGCGACGGTAGGAACGGATTCTACGCTGGGCGATTTCGCATCGTCCGTGAAATGTAGTAGGGTGTGATGTCGCTTATGACAAGTTTTACAGGACCGCACGTTTTTACAATCCTTTAGCGAATGATTACGCCCGAAGCAGTTAATACAACGGTTTTCTTTTTTTACATATTCGTATCGCTGCGACGGAGTATAAGCTAAGAACGACGCACATTGGTACAATAGGTGCGCGGATTTGCACATCGGGCACGCAAGGTTTGCAGCTGTTGTCGAATGGGAAGCGATCGATTTCGATTTCGACGACTTTTGCGAACCGTCGATGGTTTTCTCGGATTTCGAAGGCGAGATCGCCTCGAAAGCGCGGATACGCGATTCTAGAAATTTATCCAACTCGTTATAGGTGGGATAATCGACCGTTTCGCTCATCTGTAATTCCCATGCTTTCCGGGAAGATTTATCGAGCTTTTGCGAAATCAAAAAAACGAGGATATCGCTCCAAGTGTCGACGGGACGATCGAGGTTTTTAAGCGCTTGAACCGAGCTGTTTGCTTTGTCGCGCAAATTCTGAAGGTCTTTGAAGGTTTCGGACGCGATCTGTGGCAACGAAAATAACGTTTGCAGATGGCCGTTAATTAAACGACGTTTATTTTCATAACGCGACGAGATGAGATTCCATGCCACAGTAAAATTCGCGTCGGTAATCGCGAGGTGGGTGAGCGCGCTACTTGCATCTCCCGATAAACTCGAGCATAAATAATGCATCCGATCTACATTCGATAAAGTTCTATTATCTATAATCATAGATTTAAAGCGATCGCGGAAGCTTTCCCAGCGGTCGAAAGATCCGTTGAAGGTCGGCAGGTTGATCCGCGGAAGCTGAGCCGTGGGACGGAGGATTGAATTTGAAGCGTGACTTACATTGAGGTCGACTTCGTCGTTGTCAGAAACCTTGGCCAGTACCTCGGACATGTAGTCCAGCGCCTCGTCAAACTGGTCCTCGCAGGCTTCAAACTGGTCATTGCAGTAATACGGCAGCTCCTCGGCGGTGCTCCACGTCGAGGGATGCCCTGATCTTAGCGTCCAAGTCCCGCGAAGTCGAGAACTTCTCCTTGAGGGCTGCGATTCGGCTCTGCACCACCGCCTTCGTCATCTTGGCTTGACCCAATTTTTTGAAGTTGGATAGAGAGCGAGATATTGATCCCATTAATTGGCTCTGTTTTGCCAGGAGCTCGTCTTGTGAAGATGCCATGGTGAACGGGTATCGTCCACTAAGCACTCCGAAAGTCGTATGGTACGATTCGTCTTGACTCCGAATCCGGCTCGAGGACCAAATGTGCACTCGCGATCGGGTATCGTTCGCTGAGCGCGGTCGGCTGGTATAGCCTTGTAAGAAGACCCGGCAGTCAAGGTAATTAGGATCGGTAGGATCGAGAAAACGACGTATCTTCGGATGTGCTGTATATTGGTATCGACTTTTATTCGTTTGTTACAACGGTACAAAGGCTTCTGAGAGCGAGCAGTATGTCGGCTGAATTTCGGAGCGGTCGTTAGAGCACGCGAGGAGGGGAAGATAGTTCGAGAAATAACGCGATATTTTTCGAGAAACGGAGCTGGCTTTCGTGGAAATTCGGGGGAACTCCAGGCGCTGACAAGGTCTCGCGCGTAAACACGTGAAACGACAACACGGCGAGGAATGCGGGTCGATGATCGCAATTTAACGTATGAGATGTTTCGCGATTCCCGAACATTACGTATATTTTTATTTTCGCGCGCGTTTCGTTTTTTTTTCAACTCGCGATTCTTTTTTACTCGGTAATAATTATTAGACATATTTTCCACGTCCCAATTTACAACCAATGCGATAAAAATACGAAATTAACCAACGAAAGAAAGATTGAAAATACTTAACTATAGTTATGTACTTATCAGTGGATCGTTGACACCGACGCTGACAAGTGATATTTCACTGCAGATTGGAATTAATCAAGAGGTTCAAGTGAACTCGGAGACTTTGCCTTATTTCCTGTGGACACGCTCGTACAGAGAACTGCCGCGGACGATCGATACATCCATTTGAAAACGGTCGAAGTTGCCGTGATTTTCACCTATCTTCGTTTTTACTTTTTACGTGAAATTATCCCTTGAATATCTATGGATTGCTTGACACTGACACTGAATGATATTTCACTGTAGATTGTGCTCATCCATAGGTTCAAGTGAACTCAAAGACTTTGCTTTATTTCCCGTGTGGACACAGCGGACACGCTTGTACAAAGAATTGCCGCGGACGATCGATACATCCATTTGAAAACGGCCGTAGTTGCCGTGATTCACGGGACGGTCTCATCAGAGACCATTAACAATAGCAATAATATTGAAGAAGAGATAGATGAGGATGAGTTAGATGAGGATAAGTTTACAATTGTTGGTGACGATAAAGACGCACTGAAATCTAAAAGAGGAATTAATGAAAAAATTTTACAGTGGACGTTGAAAAATTTAGATACATTGAGATTAAATGTGGTAACGGAATTATTATTATTGTTAAGGGAAGAGGGACATACGTCATTACCTAAGACGGCTCAGACTTTGTTAGGCACAAAGCATAATCGAATTTTACAAGTTATGAGTAGTAATCAGGATACTGAAGGTAGATACATGTATTTAGGTATACAGAAGGGATTGGAAAAAATAATTTCGGATGTGTATCGTGAAAATGAAATTTCTGTATTTATTCATATTGACGGAATGCAAGTTTATAATAATTCACAGATTCAAGTGTGGCCAATTACTGTAAAAATGTTCCATACCAATTATGTTTGTAAGCCTTTTGTCGCCGGTATTTATTGCGGAGATTCCAAACCTCAAAACTGTAATAATTATCTTTACGATTTTGTGAAGGAAGCTAAAAGCTTAATAAGTAATGGTGTAGACATACATGGAAAGAAATATTCATTTAAAATTTGTGCTGTTATTGCAGATGCTCCCGCGAGAGCATTCATAAAATATTGTAAACTACATAACTCATTTTATGCCTGTGAAAGATGCACAACGAAGGGTATATCAGTAGGAAAGAAACGTGCTACTAAAAGAGTTTATCCAGAAATAAATTGTGAGAAGCGAACTAAAGAATCATTTGAAAATCGAGAACAGCCAGAACATCATAAAGATAATGTAAAATCAATATTGTTACAATTACCACATTTTAATATAATAAATTCTGTTGTTATTGATTCCATGCATCTACTGTTTCTTGGTGTAACAAAAACATTATTGGAAAAGTTGATAATAAAAAAGAGTGTTGCAGGGCTGAGAAGATATCAGGTACGGCATTTGAAAGACGTAATGAACTCTATCAGTCCAGACATACCATGTGACTTCCAACGCAAGAAATTTGACTTGAACGCAATACCTAGATGGAAAGCGACACAATTTAGATTCTTTTTATTATATTGCAGTTCAACAGTGTTACATGATGTCCTTCCTAACGCCTTTTATAGACATTTCTTACTGTTATTTGTTGCGTGCCGTATTTTAAACAAACATAACGTAACGTTATCATATTGTGATTATGCTAACAATTTATTAAGAAAATTTTTTATTTATTGCCATCCCTATATGGAGAACAGTCGCAAGTATTGAATATGCATTATTTGATTCATTTAGCTGACGATGTAAAAAATTTCAAAATGTCATTGAGCGAGTTGTCCGCATTTTGGGGTGAAAGTTATATAAGTATCTTTAAGAAACTTGTAAAATCACCTAACAAACCTCTGACACAGATTATTAATAGATTGTGTGAAATCGAATCACACAAAACATTTAAAGTACAAAAAAAAATATATTTGGATAATTGTGTTTTTCAAAGTTCTAACATATATGTTTATAAAGAAAAAGAATACATTACTGTATCAAGCATTAACGTTAATAACTTCGTATTAAAGTGTGTTCATCCCGACAATATAGTTCAATTAAACAATAACAAAATGATCCAGGTCGATGCAATTTTGATGAAAAAACAAGATGCTGGAAATATGTTGAAACTGTAAGATTTGTATATATTGGGGTGTGAACTGGCTGATCCACGCGAAACATTTAATTATCCAGTTTCATCCAAAGAAGTTGGAGTTTTTGTTGGCACAAAATTTTTGGACTTTAAGGAAATGTTTGCATTAAAAGATGTACAATACAAATGTATTTTATTACATATTAATAATAATCATTATGTAATTACCTTATTACATACAAACAATATATAATGTACGATATTGATTTGAACGTATATTTTTTCATATTCATATGTCATATTGATGTGCTCATATATGTTTATATGTATATAAAAATATACTACTGTGATCAAAAGTAAGGTGAAAATGTTTATAACATTTAAAATCTTTATTTATTATTCTAAATATATTTCATCGCCTTCAAAGTACTCCCCTCCCGATACAATACACTTATGCCAACGGTTTTTCCAATCCTCGAAACAATTGTTAAAGTCAATTTCCGGAATGGCCTTCAAAGCGCGCAGCGATTCGGTTTTGATCTCTTCAATCGTGTCAAAACGATGTCCCCGGAGCAGTCTCTTGAGCTTAGGGAATAGCCAGAAGTCACACGGAGCTAAATCAGGCGAATACGGTGGTTGCGGAACGAGTGTTTTTTCACCAAATAAGATTTCACTCTTGCGGAATTGAGTGTTTTTGGCACCAAACGAGATTTCACTCTTTTCAGGCACAAAACATCTTTCAAAATGGTCTGGACTGATCCAAATGAAATGTTAACAGTATCAGCGAGGTCTCTAATTGTCAATCGACGATTTTCGAGCACCAAATCTTTGATTTCCTTGACGTGTTGTTCATCAGTTAATGTTGATGGTCGTCCAGGGCGATCTGTGTCTTTAACGCTTTCTCTACCTTCTTTGAATTGTTTGTACCACTTGTAAACATTTTTTGTGACATAACCTCATCACCGAAGGTCTTTTGCAACATTCTCAACGTTTCTGCAGCAGAAATTTTATTACGCAAACAAAATTTAATGCAACTTCTTTGCTCAACAAAATCAGACATTGTAAAAATCGCTAAATTCACTTTTTGTTGTTCACAAAACGTGCGTAGCTATTGAACAAATGCAGATATTGACATGAAATTTTACACAGATGTCAAAGACAGTGCTATCAACCTAAAAATAAACAAATTTCTCCAAGTCCGTTAGCGCGCAAAGTTTAAATTCAAATTTTACCTTACTTTTTAATCACAGTAGTATGTTAAAATCATATCATATTGGTATAATTTTTCATATATTCTCCACACATGTGTATCTCAACATATTTTTCCATGTATCATATTTCTCAAATACATACTCTTGTAATGTACTATTGCACAAAATCTAATTGAATAATCTCGTAATGAGTATGCCATATTAACAACTGCATGTAGGGGAGACCGGGGCAAATCGGTCAACGGGGTAAAAGTGTCAAATCAAATATCTCGGAACCTGTATATTGTGCGAACTCGCTATTAACATTGTAAACGCGTCTTATGGTACCCATGTGACCAACGGAGTTTCGGCAGATTACCTGCCGTGTTATGATTTTTACGAGGGCAAACGTGTTTTCGGAAGGTGAAAGTGAAATTTTCTGCGTGTGGAAATTGTGTAATATCTACAATAATATTTGCTCTCCAAATCTCCAGGTACGTGATTATAAGAGTAATGCATGCTGAACACGAATCCAGTGTAGTTTTTTCATTATCGTTCATGTCTAATATTTCGTGGGCGATGAAACCTGAAACTTGTGTTTGGGGCAAATCGGTCAGTAAGCACCCGGGGTGGACTTTTATAATATTGGCAAATTTATAATTTTATAATATTTTTCAGTCTTTTCTACCCCTATTTCATATATTTTTCTTTAATATTTGGTTGATTAGTTCTTGAGTTATAGAATCCGTACACACACACAAAAACACAAAATAATAAAATTTTTTAACACTGATTAATAAATGTTTACATTTTTCTATTACCAAATAATTAATAAAATGTATCCTATCAGTTTTCATAATCGGAATTATGTATTTATGGAGTGACAGTTTTACCCCCGGCATTTTTGAGATTTCAATTTTTCCACCGTTGTCGTTTTTGCTCTATACCGGTTAAACAAAGCGACGTAGACAAAAATTTCCTACATAAATTTTGTAGCTAAAGGTTCACTCTTAAAAATGGTATACCACATTTAACTAAAATTATTTATTTTGTTGTTAAAAATCGGCACCGAAAAAAACCTAACCGATTTGCCCCGGTCTCCCCTACATTATGTACATGCAGTTGTTAATATGGCACAGCTCTTCTTAATAAAACAGATATTACAATCTCCTGTCCTACAAGCCTGTTTATAGAAAATAGACGCATCGATCATTTTCAAGAAGTAAGTACAAACATTGATGTTCATATTTTTAAATTAAATATATGTACACGTATATTAATGTAATATTTTTATTAGATGGAAACCGAAAAGGAAAAAATATATGCAGTTGTACTGTTTCTCCCAAGGAAAGAAACGGAAAATTTAGTCGACTTAATACCGTCTTCCTGGATTTCTACGAATGAAGGAGAAGTAGTTTGCAGATACCCTGCCCCTGAAGAGTATAAAAATTTACCGCGGTGGGTTGCTTCATTGGAAAAACCAAAGGAAGAATGGGAACATTTTGATGTCGAAGTAATTTCGTAAAGGTACCAAAAAAAGACGCCAAGCACGCGTGGTGTACCTCGAAAAAATCGAAGTAATATATTTGTACTTCGAAAAAATCCAAGTAATATCTTTACCTCGGAAAAACCTAAGCAAAAAGTGGTACACGTAGTTATCTTTGTACCTCGAAAAAATCCAAATAATATCTTTATTTAAAAAAAAATACAACCCAAGTGACACATCACAAAATTGTGTTACCTTTTATTTAATCCATGTTATTATCTAAAAAAAAAAAAAAGAAATGATATCTGTAAATTGCGCCAATTATAAAGAAAGAATATATATATTTTCTCAAAAAATAATTGTTGCACTACTTTGATGAAAAATCTTTACATTGTGTTAATTAGAAAAACAATGTATAATAACAATTTTATAACATTAAAATTTTTTATTTAAATCTAACAAGGAAATATAAGATATTTAAACACAGTTTATATTTGTATTTTTTAGTGGATATAACAATTTCATAAAATTAAAAATTTTTTAATTCAACAAGGGAAGCAAGGTACTTAAACAATACAAAGTTTACAAGTTCATATATGTATTGTTCAATAAAATAAAACATTTAATTACAAACAATTACAGACAGAGGTCTGAGAGTTATAAACAATTATAACATTACAAAATAAACATGTTTTATTAAAATTAATACATTTTTCTTGTAAAAAAAACTTGGCGCTGCTAGACCTCGAAATATAATAAAGTACTAGGTCGAGTTACATTAAGTACAAAGTAAAATTACAAAAAGCTTTTTTTACAATAAAACTTATATACTAAAGAAACGTAATCTTAAACCTATTCCGCATAATCGCTTTGACAATGTACGTCTTACAAATCTAAACTTATCTTATACTTAAGTCTAATTGTTTTACAATAACGGATGCCTTATAAACGTTAACTTATGCTATACTTAATTCTAATCGCTTTCACAATATTCAACGCACGCCTTACAAAATTAAACTTATCCTATACTTAATTATTAGTCGCATCACTCGCCGTCACTGCCCGTATCACTCGCTCGCACATACACACGCTGATGATTATTATTATTACTCCCATTGCATTCTTCCTTGAATTATTTTTATCGTTGTCCTTATTCAGTCAAAATTATAGTACTTTATTATATTTCGAGGTCTAGCAGCGCCAAGTTTTTTTTACAAGAAAAATGTATTAATTTTAATAAAACATGTTTATTTTGTAATGTTATAATTGTTTATAACTCTCAGACCTCTGTCTGGAATTGTTTGTGTTAAATATGGCGCTCAGATATGAACACTATAGTGAGTACACGGATCGCTCCCCTCTCCTACTGCTGAGCCAGCTTCGTGCACGAACGTGCGCGACGCTCATTCCTTCAGGAAACATCTGAGTACACGGATCGCGCATCAGATTATATTTTACATTGCTGCCGAAAGTTTACTTATTACATACCGAAAGTTTTATTGTATTGAGTGTGTGAATGTGATACAAATAAATTACGAAAGTGTTTATTAAAGAAGGTGTTGTTGCTTTGCTTTGACTCGAATCCTCAAAAGGTTATGGGCCCAGCAAGCTTCCACGACGCAGGACGTGGCTGCAGGAACTGAGGCCATGGAGATATCGAAAGCCGATGACAAGGCGGGTAAGTGGAAAACTGTCTTGAAAGTGTTATACGCGAGTGAACGGTCAAAAGAAGTGCGTTAATTCGGGAGTGCGTGTTTAACAAATTTTAGAAAGAAGAGCAAACGTAAAATATCTCACGCGAAAGCTTCTAGTTTGCACGCGACAGTTTTCCCTAAAAACAACACCGATAGTTTTTCGAAAGTGTAAAATCAGCGGTAATCGAAAGATTGAAATCGGAAGTGAAACGCGTTTAAATTGTTGCAACAGTGAACGAAAGAAGCGTTAAAAATGATTGCACGAAATATAAAATCACGGTAAAAGAAAACGAAATATCGAAAGCATAAAGATTTAAAATGGCGTCGGAAGAATAAAATCACGCGTTGGAAAGAAGAAGTCAAAAGAACGATGCTCTCTTCTCGGGAAAACAAACGCCGGCCGGGACAGGCTTGAGCGGGCGCACGCTCGAGGTACTAGGCCGCGCGCGCGCGAGAGAGAGAGAGAGAGAGAGAGAGAGAGAGAGAGAGAGAGAGAGAGAGAGAGAGAGAGAGAGAGAGAGAGAGAGAGAGAGAGAGACAGACAGAACGACAACAAACGCACGAGGCAGAGCTGTAGCCTACAGCCGCATACATGTATATATATATATATATACGCGAAACATCGACGCGGGTCGATGCGAGGAGCCGAGCGCCGCAAGTGTGCGAAGGAAGGGGAACTCGTGAACGCGAGTATGTGTGTGTGTGCGCATACTGCGAGTATAGATGACTCGCCGCGGAGCGGAGACAACCATCTTCGCTATACTCGAAAGTAAGCCGTCGGAAGGAAGGCAAACGCGTTGAGCGTGCATGCGTGTATGTGTATGTATGCGGTTGGTAGTGCACATGTATATGTATATGTACATGTGTATATATATGGATGAGAAAGAGCGTACGTATGCGCGCACGCGTATGTACGTACATGTTGCGACCCGTTTTCCTTCGGTCTCGCCAGCCGAAAGGGCGCGGCCGCAAATTCACTAAATGACAGGCGGTAGCTCGGAGGTATCCGCGATAGAAGGCATCTACGGTAACAGATTCTTTCCGCTAAATATTCCGTATGGGCGCCAGGTGCGATTACGCGCACCACGTTTCGTCAATTCGATACATAAATCTCTACAGCCCGAACGCAAGCTCAGGGCGTCGGTCCCGTTATTCGTTGTGAGGAGAGTAGGAGAGGGAGCGCAGCGCAATCAACACAAAATTAAATAATAAATAACATTGTATTTCAGATGAGGGGTCGTAATATATATATATATAGCGAAATCGAGCCGCCTGACCGGCGACCGTCGCTCAAAGCAACGTCTCGAACGTACGTTGCCTTATTCGCAATCGCGCAGATACCGCATACTCTAACGCACGTTACCCCATTCGCAATCGCGCAGATCCCGCATAATCTACTCGCGGAACGCGAATCACACACACACGAGTCAGCCACGCATCTCATTCACCCGAATTAAACGCGAGTCTCATGCTCTCTCTCTTACGCGAGAAGCATGCCCGCGACACGCGAATCGCCGCCACGCCAATTACCACACACGCACTCAGATTCACACACACAACTCGGCCGCCCCGCTCGCGGCGTACGCTAAACGACAATAAATACGGCAATTAACCGGTAGACACGAAACGACATTTGTCCAACGCAAATCTAACGGACGACACTTTACACGGTAACTAGTCGATATACGCGAAATGATATCTACGACACACGCACGCGGTAAACTAATCGGTAATGATCTCTATACGGCGACCATGCAATACACCCGTACCGCTCTCCCCGGTGAGAGACCGCGACGATGCTTGCATGCACCGGCAACACAACGCATCCGCGGGACTCTCCTCGAGTACGCACCGCAATTCGCCCTCGCGCGAGAGCGCGGCGCAATACCTCACGGGGAGCGTTACCGCACCGCCCGCCCGTGGAATTTTTCCTAAACGGGCGCGACAACGATACGCGACACTAATCGCGACTTTAACACACCGGACGCGAAATACCGGTAGTCCCGACACACTGAACGCGGTACGCTCATTACTACCTCGACGCAAGAAACATACACTCAGCGGTAATTAACGCAATATACGCGAGACAACGAGTCTCGACACAATGAACGCGATACGGTAAACATGATTTCGACACACGAGACACGGAATGACTGTCGGCCGCGCAAGAGTTTTCGGGGAGGGCTTCACAATATATTTTACAGGCACGATCTCGGCCGGGCTCGCGAGCACAAAGTTATTTCCGACGAAAGTCGGTATCAGCAAAAACGGTATTCTAATCGGTAAGCGTTACTACTAAATAGTCTAAGGCCATGGCCGAGATCGAGCCAACGATAGCACGGTAGCACCGGAGTGGAGATCTTACAAGTTTTCTGCCTTTGTCCTGCTGCTTAGCCGCTTTGTTCCCTCGGGGCTGCGTTCGGGGATGGCTCCTCGGATAGCGCTCGCACGACAGTGAAGAGCGGCCGGCCCGGCGAGATCACGTTGGGCTCCCGCGCATGCGCTCCAAGCCTGCGATGTATCGTCCCGCCGATCCGTCGCGCGCGCCGTGTTCGCTGCGCCGCTTCTGGTCCTTTCTGCCTGCCCGCGATCCTTTGAATCGGCTGCCATCATGTGGGCCCTTCTCAGCTTTAGCCCGGCTGGCCAGGCCGTGGCTATGCTGCTCGGCGTCCTTGATATCATCGGGGAGGCGTCCGGGTCGCTCACCCGCGCTGCAGTCGCGGTGTCGCGCCCCTTCCTGTGTGACGGTACAGCCCGGGGTGTAACGTGCGAGGCATTCTGCGCGTCTCCGCGGCGGTAGGCCCAAGTGACCCGCCCGTCAACCAGCCACTCCGTTCAGCGTTCCCTCGAGTCTTCTTCTCTCCCTCGTTGCGACATACGTCGTTACACCGGTCCTCCGTCGATCATCCGCTTCGGCACCACCTGTCTTAACTATAAAGCTCGCTCGCAGATTAATAAACCGCGAGTAACCCTCCCGTACTCCGGTCGAGGCGCCATCCCCAACCCTCCCCTCGGCCGAGCTACCGTCTGGGCGGTGGACGTGACAATGTCACGTCACAATGTATACATACTTATTTAATAAATTTGAATTCAAATAAATAAATAAAAATTGAAAATTTAATTTTGAACGGAAAGCTAAATTGGAAAGTTATATTTGAACGGAAAAAAAATTGAAAGTTTGTAATTGAACGAAAATTTGAAAGATTAGTTTGAACGGAAAGTTAAAATTGAAAGATTAATATTCGAACGGAAAGTGCAAATTGAAAGACGAATTAAATAAAAAGCAAATTGAAATAAATTCAACCAAACTAATATACACCTTGCTCATTTTAGATCGATAAATTCTGATCCTCTTCATGAAAACTCAGGAAGAGATTCTGGGATCCGGAGAGTATTTTGCAAATGAGAAGGTGACGGTGCACCTGGACAACACCAAGATTTGCTTTACCACTGAGAGTGGTTTTAAAAAAGATATCGGTACTATTATTGTTTTTATATTTTTAAATAATTTAAAGCATGTACTCGCTAATACTTAATTAACTTGTGTTCGGTTAAGAGGGTAATTAGTTATATGAGTCTGAGAAAGTATTGTGGTTATCTTGTGTTCGGATGCCATAGTACTGACTCGTTTTTGTTCAATTGACTTGTGTTCGGTCAAGAGAATAAAAATAATAGCTGACATAAAAACAATATTTTGACCCAATGATATTAAATATGTATCTTCTGGTGTGTCTAATTTCACAAAAATAAGCTTATAAAATTGTACAGTAAATTGCAGAAAAATCCGAGGCCTCAGAAATGGAGCTAAAACTGCTGGAAGAAGAGCTGACCAAACTAAATGCAGCAGGAGAAGAATTGTATCTTTCCTACTGCATATCGAAAGAAAATCAGGAGGAAGAAAAGACCGAAAGATTGAAAGATGTGTTTTTGAAAGATCAAGAATTTGCAGGAATCGAAAGTTCAAATGAAATCGCGTTATCTAAATACGTGATGGAGTCGAAAGAAATGAAAAATCTAATGAAAGGTACCCCGAAAATTACCAGTATCGAGACAACAAAACCTCATAAAGTTTTATTTAATAGAGACTTTCTGAATAACACTAAGAAAAATGATATATTTAATATACAAAATCAGAATAATGATTTTTTGAATTCCACAGAATTCGAGGATAAACTGAAAGTAATGACCGAAAGTTACGAGGAAAAATTGAAAGAGGCCGAAAGGAAATCGAAAGAAGAAATGGAAGAAAAACTAAAGGAAATGAATGATCTGCTAAAATCCACTCGAGCAGAGTATGATGGTTTAGTAGAATATGGTAACCAAACCAAAAACTTCATGAGAGAAAAATTGGATGAAGTAAAAATGAAAGACACTCGAACGAGCTCTCTTCCAAACATGCCCGGAAGATCCACAACCGTAAGTGATTCAAATTCGAAAGTACAAAACTTAGATAGTAATTCAGAAATTAACAATGTAAATTCTTTAATTTTGAATGAAATTGATAAACGATTTAAAGAACGCGAAAGTATTGCGAAAGACTTCTTAGAATCTAGAAATACCAAATTGCATAGAGATTATAAATTAAATGCACATACACGATTTGAATATTTCTTAGATTTCTTTAAATCTGAATTACGCTCTCTCAATCTATTACACAATATTGATGAAAGCAATGAAAACGAAAACACGAGATCGAATGTTAGCGAAAGTGTTTTAAAACAACAAAAATATGATGTTCGCGAAAGATTAATCGGACGTTTAGAAATGAATTATTACTCGAAAGTTTGCGAAATTCTGGAACCGAAAGAAATATTGGAAAAACTTAAAACACTGAAATTAAGTGAAGCAAATTTAACTACTATGAGCCTGCGGGAAAAATTATATAGTATTAAATACAATCCGGGAAAGGAAAAGGTTTCAGCTTTCTGGAATCGGTTCGAAGATATAGTTAGAATGTATAATAGCTTGCCGAAAGTAAAACCTTTGACCGATGATGAAGTAAGAGATTCGTTCTACAATGCAATATCGAAAGCTTTACCGGATGTTAAAAACCTGAATTTCCTAAACATGCATCAGCAGAACAAACCGCTGTCTTATGAAAGTTTTAAAAATTTTATAATACAGGAAGAGAGTGAGTCCGGAAGAACGCAAGCGTCCGGAAGTGTCATGGTGACCACAACCAAATGCTTTAACTGCGACGAGTTTGGACATTTGGGACGTGACTGTCCAAGACAAGGGACGAACATCAAAATGTGCTATGAATGCAGACAGTTCGTGGCACATAGAGCTGCTCAATGTCCAAAGAGGTTGGCAAACTCGAAAGAAAAAAGGTACGAAAAAATAAAAATTATAATAATAATAATCGAGGAAATCGTGGTAATAGAAGGGGTAGAGGCGGTAATAATTATCGCGGAGGTATTAAACGCTCGAACGAAAATCAAAACAATTCGAACGCGAAAAGAGGTCGATTCAACAATAAAAGGGGAAGAGGAAATCAGAATCGAAACAATCGTGGAGGAAAACAACCGAACAGTAATGATCAGCAAGATAAAACTGCCTTGAACCTTAATGGTGAGTACTCTGACCTAGATACGGATGTTATCGAAAGAACGAACGTTGTATGCGAAAAGGGAAAATTATTGGCCAGGTTTTTAGCTGACTCCGGTGCAACCGAGCATCTTACAAATTCCCGTATTATATTTAAAACCCTTGACGAAAGAATTGATGAGATTAAATGCGCAAATAACTCGGAAGAAGGAATATTAAAAACGGAGGGAGTCGGTGATATTGTGTGTAAAACGAAAGAAAACAAACTATTAAACTTAGACAGTATATACGAAAGACCATTCTGGATCATAGAAGTCGAAGTTAATAATTCAGAACATACAAAAAATAAACCTAATAGAGTAAAAGCATACGTGATAACGCGAAGCATGGCGAAAGAAAAGGGAAATTATCTAGAAAACGAAAGTAAGAATAATGAAACGATAGAAAGTGACGAAAGGGAAGAACCTGGAAACGAAACAGAGAATGAATTCGAAAGAGAAAATGAAAACGTGATCGTAAAGTCAAACTTAAGAAACTGTTCGGACTTTGAAGTCACGGTAAGAGATAGAAATATAGTACAAATTGATCAAAATACATTGGAGGAAAATCCAAATTGTAACATAGAATTCGAAAGTGACAATAAACAAATTAACGACCAAGCCATGCTGTGGCATGCACGAATGGGTCATGCGTCTCTTGAGTATTTAAAGAAATTACAGACTAAACATCCCGAGATTAAAGGTTTGAAAAAATGTAAATTCGGCGAAAGTATTAAAAATTGTGAAGTCTGTCTAATATCAAAAATTAACAAACTGCCTTTTCGAACGACACGTGCTAGAGCGCAAGAACCTTTACAAATAATTCATTTGGATGTTATGGGAAAGATAAGTCCTTCGTCTCATCCCAAAGGATATAAATACATATCTGTATTTATTGACGACTATTCGAGACTTGGTACGGCATATGCCATGAAAACGAAAGACGAGACAGGTCACTGTTTCGAATCATTTGTAAAGAGTGCTCGAAACCTCTTGGGAAAGGACGCAAAGGTTTGTTATTTACGAACGGATCAAGGCACTGAATATACCGGTGGATACACCGTTGAAGTGTTAAGAAAACTAGGAGCCGAACATCAGTTGGCCTGTCCAGATACCCCTCAGCATAATGGTACGTCCGAAAGATTTAATCAAACTATACAACGAAAGATTCGAACGCTAATGTACGATGCGAAACTACCTGAAAACATGTGGGATTTAGCATTGAGCGCAGCAGTATATGCATATAATCGGACGCCACATGTATCGAACGATATGATTTCTCCATTAGAAAAATTTAATCCAAATATGAAAGTTGATTTAAATCAGATAAAACGCTTTGGATGCCTAGCCTATATGAAAGTGCAACGGAAGGTTGGACCGAAATTTCGATTTATAGGTTTTAGAACGATTTTAGTGGGTTACAAAGACACAGGTTATTTATTGCTGAAACCTGAAGATGGAAAGCTGTACGAAAGTCGAGATGTTAGATTTAACGAAAGAATTGTTTTTGGAGACAAATATAAGAAGGACGAAATAAATAATTGGGCCAATGTCAATGTGGAAATAAATCCAAGTAATTGGTTCTCTGAATTTGATCACGAAAGTCAATCGAACGAAGACAAATCGAACGAGATTTTGAATGTAGAACCGGAGGGAGTTGCTAAACGAAAAAGGGGACGACCAAAAAGGGTGATTATTGAAAAAAAACAATCTACAGCAGACAAACAAATTCACGCTATGATTGCAAACCTTAACGGTGATCCAGCATCCTATGCTGATGCAATGGCTACGAAAGAAAAACTCGAGTGGACTGAAGCAATCAATGAAGAATTAAATTCAATGTATAAAAATAACGTTTGGAGTCTGGTGGACAGATCAAGAGCGAAAGACAGAAATCGAAAGCCAAACATTATTGACTCACGCTGGGTATTAAAAAGAAAGATAGAAAGTAACAATCAAGTGAGATTCAAAGCTCGGCTCGTGATCAGAGGCTTTAAAGATGAAAATATTTATGATTTGCAAGAAACTTATGCACCTGTATCTCGATTGCCTCTGATCCAAGCAGTGCTCGCAATCATTAATAAATATAGCCTGGAAGTATGCCAAATGGACGTAAAAACTGCTTTTCTGAAAATGGCACATTGAACGATGATATATATATGGAAATTCCGGAAGGAGTTCAGTGTTCGAAAGAAACAAGATTATATAAAGTCTGCAAATTAGAAAGAGCATTGTATGGTTTGAAAGTAAGTCCAAATCTATGGAACGAAAGATTTACGAAAGCTGCTTTAAAAATTGGTCTGAAATCCCACGAAAACGAACCATGTCTATTTACTTGGCGACAGAAAGAAAAATTTTTGATTTTGATTTTATACGTGGATGATATACTTATATCAAGTAACGATGTAGAAAAACTCAATGAGATTAAACGAAGGCTGATGGAAGAATTCGAAATGACTGATTTAGAAGAACCGAAAGTTTTTCTAGGGCTGGAAATAACTCAAAATCGAAAAACGAAAGAAATAAAATTGACTCAAACAAAATACATTGATCAAATGCTTCGAAAGTTTAAATTTGACGGATTATATCCGAAACGAACGCCAATGATTACTAATCAGGTAGCAAATCGCGAGCGAAAGCATAGGGAAGAAAATGAACAATTGGAAGAATTTATCGAAAGTAGTAATATTGAAAATATTCCATATAGAGAAGCTGTAGGAACGTTACTATATCTAGCAAACGCTAGTCGACCGGATATTAGTTATTCGGTAAATGTACTAATTGTAAGTAGACATCAAAACAATCCGACAAAAAACGAATGGAAAATGATCAAACGAGTATTTTGTTATTTGAAGGGAACTCGAACGCTAGGATTGAATTATTTAGGAAGATCGAACGATTTACAAGCATATTCTGATGCAAGTTTTGCCGATTGCAAAGAATCTCGAACGACTAGTGGTTTTGTTATTAAATTATTTGGTGACTCAATTACATGGCGAACACGAAAGCAAAAATATGTAGCACTATCTACTTGTCAGGCTGAGTACGTCTCGATGAGTGATGCTTGCCAGGAATTGATGTCACTGAACAATTCTTTGAAAGTGATACTCACTAACAGTTTCTTTCCGATGAAATTGTGGTGTGACAATAAAGCGGCAGAATACATCTCGAAAGTTAGCGGAAGCAATAAACTAAGACATATACCAGATTTCAAAGAACACTATGTTAGACAGTGTGTTGATAAGGGTTTCGTGAATGTAATTTGGATAAAATCGAAACAACAAATTGCGGACGTATTTACTAAACCTTTGGCATTTAACTTGCATGCTTCTTTAACAAATTCTATTATGAATGTCGAAAGTAATGATAACTGATAAACTTTATAACGGCCTGCCGTTTTGTATATCGAACTTCGGACTTAGCTCGCCGGATCAGGGTTCGATGGTAGGCCCAGAAACAATAATTAGAATGTTAGTTAACACGCACACAGATGTTTATTCGTTATTACGGTTTTACATGGATGTGCCAGTGCACACGGTGCCGTATTACAATGAGTATTAACGCACGCGGCGCGGGGTTACGCGAGGACGGACGCGCTATTTACAATAGGTGCAAGTGCACATGACTTTGACATTTATTACAATAAGTATTATACGCTCGGACGCCAGACGCGGTATATAAAATAGTGCGGGGGCACACGACGTGGTATCTCATACGGAGACGGACGCGATATATACAGTGTATGCGAGCATACACGGTGCGGTCTTTACACGGTGCGGGTGCACACGACGCGGTATTACGATATGCATTTAGCGTACGCGGCGCGGTGGTTATATGAGGATGGACACGCTATTTACAATGTAGGGTGCACACGGTTTCGACATTTAGAATAATACGTAAAAGACGTAAGACGCGGTATACACAAGTAGTACGGATGCACGCGGCGCGGTACCTGATACGGAGACGGACGCGTTAGTTTACCGGGTGCGCGAGTGCACGCGATGCGCGATTTTCCCTGGACGCGCGTGGATACGAATGCCAGGAACGGTCGGTCCGGTGCAGGCGGGCCGGCCGTTGGGTTCGGGAATCCGGAGCTTCTGGCGACAAGATTCGCTTGTCACGAGGCCGAGCTCCCTCGACCCCGCTTTACCGTTGCAACCGGGACTTTAGTTCGGGGAGTTTCGGACGACAACCAAGAGCTCTTGGTCGAGGCTCAGATCTCTGGACCCCGTTTTTAGCGTCGCCCTGGGAATCGAGGATAGGTAGTCTTTTCTCGAGAACAGCGGAACCGATGCCGAGCTCGAGATGGAGAAAAAGGTCTCGTTTCGCCGAAACGCCGATCTTTTATACCCCTCCGGAGCGGTATCGGTGGGAGGACGGTTCCCTCTCCCCCGTGCGAACCGCGCGGCGGTCGGAGCGGGGCGAGACTCCGCGCTCTCGCGCTCGGCGGCGCTCGGCTCCCGTCGACGTTCGTCGGCGTTCGACGGGGCTCCGAAGGGGTATCGGTGCTGCGAGCCGATAATTGCTTGCGCACACGATATCTTTGGGCAATTAAAAGAAAGGTGGGCGCACCGCGCCCTATCTTCGCCCGACGGGTGATCGGTCGGGCGGTATCCGGCGGGTGTTAGCCGGGAGACGATGCATTTATAGGGTGCATCGTTACACACTTTAAATTTCTTTGTCTATTATAATTCTCTTATGTTACAGGAACTACTGAGTAGTCAAGTTGGAAAGGTCCGGAAGATGTACATATATGAGCGGGAGGGAGTGTTAAATATGGCGCTCAGATATGAACACTATAGTGAGTACACGGATCGCTCCCCTCTCCTACTGCTGAGCCAGCTTCGTGCACGAACGTGCGCGACGCTCATTCCTTCAGGAGACATCTGAGTACACGGATCGCGCGTCAGATTATATTTTACATTGCTGCCAAAAGTTTACTTATTACATACCGAAAGTTTTATTGTATTGAAAGTGTGTGAATGTGATACAAATAAATTACGAAAGTGTTTATTAAAGAAGGTGTTGTTGCTTTGCTTTGACTCGAATCCTCAAAAGTTTGTAATTAAATGTTTTATTTTATTGAACAATACATATATGAACTTGTAAACTTTGTATTGTTTAAGTACCTTGCTTCCCTTGTTGAATTAAAAAATTTTTAATTTTATGAAATTGTTATATCCACTAAAAAATACAAATATAAACTGTGTTTAAATATCTTATATTTCCTTGTTGGATTTAAATAAAAAATTTTAATGTTATAAAATTGTTATTATACATTGTTTTTCTAATTAACACAATGTAAAGATTTTTCATCAAAGTAGTGCAACAATTATTTTTTGAGACAATATATATATTTTTTTTTTATAATTGGCGCAATTTACAGATATCATTTCTTTTTTTTTTTTAGATAATAACTTGGATTAAATAAAAGGTAACACAATTTTGTGATGTGTCACTTGGGTTGTATTTTTTTTTAAATAAAGATATTACTTGGATTTTTTCGAGGTACAAAGATAACTACGTGTACCACTTTTTGCTTAAGTTTTTTCGAGGTAAAGATATTACTTGGATTTTTTCGAGGTACAAATATATTACTTCGATTTTTTCGAGGTAAAGATATTACTTGGATTTTTTCGAGGTACAAATATATTACTTCAATTTTTTCGAGGCAAATATATTACTTCAATTTTTTCGAGGTAAAGATATTACTTGGATTTTTTCAAGGTACAAATATATTACTTCGATTTTTTCGAGGTACACCACGCGTGCTTGGCGTCTTTTTTTGTACCTTTTTGTAAAAGGTAATTTTGTACGGATATCATGCCTTTTTGTAATATTACGCATCTTATATGAACAGTATATCTTATTTTTCAAGGTACAAAGGTATTACGTATACCACCCGTTACTTAAGTTTTTTCGATATATATTACTTCGATTTTTTCGAGGTAAAGATATTACTTGGATTTTTTCGAGGTACAAATATATTACTTCGATTTTTTCGAGGTAAAGATATTACTTCGATTTTTTCGAGGTACACCACGCGTGCTTGGCGTTTTTTTTTGTACCTTTTTGTAAAAGGTAATTTTGTACGGATATCATGCCTTTTTGTTTTGTAATATTACGCATCTTATATAAACAGTATATCTTATAAACAGTCTGTACAAGATGTAAAGCTAAAAATGTTACAGACCACTATATTTCTAAGAAAACATCAATTTAATATTTTGCTTAGTTTTCTAGAAATAATAATCTATAATCCCTTTAGTTTTACATCCTGTATATATTTTGCGACATAAGATATAATCGCAAAATGTAGCGTGATTAATGCTAATGCTATAAAGTGGTAAAATCCCACCACCACCCCCTCTCCGTCTTTTATAATTAAAATGTAGTTATTGATATGTATATTAATAAAAAATGAGAGACATGTTTAATGCCTCATAGAAAATACATACCATTTTAGTTTTTTCGAGAGGTGCTAAGATAAATAATATTACCATTTGGATTTTTTATTAATTATTAAAAAATTAAAGATATTACTTATGTTACGAGGTACAAAAATAAATATTACGTATTACTTGGGTTTTATTTACTTTGTTGAAAAAAGGTAATTTCGCCCAGATATCACGCATTTTTTAGTGATACCCATCTTATAAACAGTATGTGTAAGAAGGTAATAAAGGTTTATAGACTATTATTTCTAAAGAAACAAAAAGTTCATATTTTACTCAGTTTTAGAAAATAATAGTTTGTAACATCTTTAGTTTTACACCCTGTATATATTTTACTACATAAAATATATGATCGTAATGTAGTGTGATTAATGTTAATCTTCTTGGAACAATAAAATATTATGAAAGGGAAATACAATTTATTGATAGAAAATTAATTATGTTGCATTTAGTAAAAACAATAACTTATATGTAATAAAATACAAAGTGTATGTGGTTTCGAGTATTATGTAAAAATAAAATGTGCATCTATATTTCATAATACTGTTTATATATATTATTTCTTACCAATTTTTTCTAAAAATAATATATAAATATTTTTTGAACCATTAGGCCATCGTGCTTTTTTTATAATTTTTACATTATCATCAACTGCAACATCATTAAATGCAATCCAAAATCTGTCTGGTCTACACATACTTGTAAAACAACCTTGTTCAATAGATTCACCATAATGAAATATAGCATTCATTACTTTATACTGCTGTTTAGCTATCGATACTGTAGTTGTTGGTATGGCAGTTAAATTAAACGTCTGTGGTATTTTCACTACTTTATTATCCTGTGATGAGAACAAAATTAAATGAATGATAACTATTTCCTTGGTCGACGTTAATTCATTTTTAAATATTATATCATTTCCTGCACACTGTTCGCATGTTTTATCATGTGATTGACACCAATGTGAAAATGTAATCTTTAATAAATCATTAAGATTATAATTTTTCTTCTTCAAATTGTTAATAGAAATTGGAACAACTATATTGTTATTAGTAGTAACTTTTGTATTATCACATGATTTGCACCGAGTGGTACAAGTGACTTGATGCTCCACCAGATTTCTTATATAATCATAATCTGTACAAATAGCAGTAAGAAATTCGAGAGCGTCTCTTTTTTTCGGTCCTTCACCATCACGACTCGTAAAACGCTCTCCTAGCTTTGTCCGTATTTTATCAGCATTCAAATTATCTATATCTAATCCGTCAACTTTAAGCAACACTTTCCTGATAATACTTGACTGAAAGAAACATTGTAGTACTGAACTTGCGTAGCATGAAACTTTATCTTCATTTTGCAAAGCAGGTATCTTCTTTTCAACAAATTTTTGCAAATCAGTACTCTGTCCAGCTTGTTGATCTGACTCTTGAACAAAACTGATTATTTTCGACAATGTCCACGGAACATCTTTTACTTTTTGGAAACGTTTTTTTGAAATAGTAATCGTTTGTGCTTGTGGCAGAAATTTTTCTTTTAGCCGATTATATTCGTTAATAGCTCTTTCACTTGCTGTTACAGATGAAGGATCAAAGTTAATTAAATGCAATCCATCCAGAGATGTTACTCGGGACAGCGCGACATATACCTGACCATAACTAAATACAGAATTACCTATATCCATAATAGCGTTTTGCAAGCTTAATCCTTGGCTTTTATGAACGGTTATGCCATAACTCGGAGTTATGGGAAATTGTTTTCTGATAACATATGCTGTATCGGATACATGCAATACTTGAAACTTGACACTTACTCTTTCAATAAAATACTCCAAACCAGACGGTAAAAGAAGTTTAATCTTTTCTACATAAGCAGTAGATGTATCCTGCACAACAGAAATAACTGTACCAATTGTACCATTTACGAGTGCCAAACTGGCATCAATATTGCGTCTTATCATAACTTTCGCTCCAATTTTAATTGTAATTTGTTTTGAAAGCCCAGCTGTTGTAGTATTATCATCCTCATTATCCGTCAATTTTTTTGCTACTCTTTCTCTGACAGATTTATTTCTACATTCCAATGTATCTTCAGCAATTAATAATATTTCTCTTGAAGCAATACGACTTAACATTGCAGTGTTAAGAACATCGCACATATGACGAGTAGGCAGTAAACAAACGGTATCAGACGGCAAATTATCAATAAAATCACACAATTCGTATAATCTTGTTTCGAAAGACTCGCCTTTGAAAGATATTTTTCTTTTCTCAAGAATCTCAAAATCAGATTTTGTCAATAAACCAATACGAACTCTCAAGAGTAATTCACGATAAGATCCGTCTCCTTGCTGGCGCATGTTGATCGTCAATTCATCATATTCAAATTCGTCCCACAAAATGTTTTTTGTAGTCCCCATACTGCCAATATATTTACCAAGTTCTTCGTTCGATAATGGAACAAAGACAAAATCTTCACGTACAGGAGGCAATTGAAGCAGATCTCCAAATAAAAGAATATGCTTTCGACCAAACGAAGCCTCGTCAAAGGTGTCAAATATTTCACATAAACGCAAGTTTATATACATCAAAGTTAAATTAGATATCATTGACACTTCATCAATTATAATAAGAATAACATCTTTGAGATCTGCCCGTAAAACTTTCAAAACGTGTGGAGCTAATTGTTTATACTTAGGAGTCTGACCATGTTCAACAGGTAACTGCAGCAATCTATGAACTGTCAAACCATTGATATTAAACG
The DNA here is from genome assembly GCA_035220615.1 of Leptothorax acervorum. Taxonomy (NCBI): domain Eukaryota; kingdom Metazoa; phylum Arthropoda; class Insecta; order Hymenoptera; family Formicidae; genus Leptothorax; species Leptothorax acervorum. The sequence goes on from JASTWQ010000293.1 coordinate 238,231, forward strand.
CTGCTATACCAGTAGGTGCTGCTACAGCAGTATTCTTGTTGCGATTTTGTTTTATCCAGCATACAATCGTTTTAATTAAGAAACTTTTACCAGTACCTCCTTCTCCACTAACGTATAATCGTAATGGTTTATAATTATCCGACGATATTATGGTGTTGTCGATATCCGACGATGTTATGGCGTTGATGACTCTATCAAATACTCTTTTTTGATTTGCGTTCAGCTTTGAAATCATTTCAGATACATCGATTTCCTGATCTAATTTGTCACCAAGATCCTTAAAATTTTGCATCGCTTCACCAACCTCAACATTTTGAACACCTATTAGATTATCAGGATCGTCTTGAGACTCATGCTGTTTTTCCAACTCATCTAAATGTTGTTGAACTAATTCCTGCGCAGTTTCAAATGCTTTTTGCAATTCCTCTAATTTTTCATGATACTGCAATGCTTTCTCAAGATGTAACTTTCAAGGTTTATAATTATCCGACGATATTATGGTGTTGTCGATATCCGACGATGTTATGGCGTTGATGACTCTATCAAATACTCTTTTTTGATTTGCGTTCAGCTTTGAAATCATTTCAGATACATCGATTTCCTGATCTAATTTGTCACCAAGATCCTTAAAATTTGCATCGCTTCACCAACCTCAACATTTTGAACACCTATTAGATTATCAGGATCGTCTTGAGACTCATGCTGTTTTTCCAACTCATCTAAATGTTGTTGAACTAATTCCTGCGCAGTTTCAAATGCTTTTTGCAATTCCTCTAATTTTTCATGATACTGCAATGCTTTCTCAAGATGTAACTTTCCTTTGTGAAATGATTCTGCATAAGTGTCACATCCATCTTTAAGATCTTATATTTTCCGCCACGGTTTAAACATGAGCAGTAATGAAAAGAAATAATTTTCCGGCTGCGTATTGACATTGTATCCATAGTGATCAATAAGATGTCCACACTGTCGCCGTTTCAGATAATAACCATTCTTCATCTTATACTGTTCAATATTTTTACCTTTTGGTTTGATTTTCGAAATCTCATACCATTGTGCAAATTCATACAAAGACATGGATTCCAATTCTTCCGGTCTCTGTGAATAATGATCATCTATTATAGATGGACAAAATATATCTGTAGAATCTCCGTCAAGAGCTTCAATTTCCTTATAGCCTTTCACTTTTCTGTGTCGTATCTGATTAACATTTAACCATCTAATAGTCGTATTTCGATCAGTCCCATATAAAGGAATACCTAGCAATCCATCAGCACCTTCAAGAGCTCCACAATCCCTATTACTAATGCCTCGCACAGCATATTTCCAAATTTTTCTATGCAATGATTCCTTTTTCTCAATTTTTACTATCAAGGATAGCATCAGATATTTCACTTTTCGCTGCTTTATTTATGTACTTATTGTTAGTAATATACCAAGTAAGCAACGTGGATTTTTCACCAATATATTGTATATCGACATTTCCTTCCACTGCAGTAAGAAGGACAGTATTATAATCATTTATGTTTGTCTCAGCATCTGTTCGAGGAAGATCATAAAGCCTACTTCTATTTTTCAATCGTTTTCTACCTGCTATCGAACTCACGACATCTCTGATAATCAACGTTTCCGTGACAGGACGAGGAAATCCGAAACGACATACACGAGTCGTTTTACGTCCTACTTTTTTAGAACGAAGACAATAATCGTTATGTTTGTGTCGTTGATGCGTATTGACTCGCCTGTATAATAATGGTGAAATCTTTGGATCCGGCATTTTACATGTTATATGTTGCAAAATAAATTTAGAAACTTCTTCAACGAAGGATTCACCGATAATTGGCGCACCTTTAATCCAAATTAATAAATGAAAATGTTGTAAACCTCTACCTCGGTATTCTCGTCGCCAAAAGTAATGTGTTACTTCTCCAATCGGGTGATCTTTGGCACAAATAAAATCAAGGAATGCTTTGAATTTATTATCAAGAAACCTTGACGTCGACACGGAATCCCTAGCAACTAGTACACTAATGGGCGTCGAATCGTCAGGCCATCCATTTACTTCACGAATATATGCACCTAAATCATCCATTAGCCACTGAGCAGGACTCCATGTTAGGAAAAATGTCGCAGGTCCGTAATGTTGCGTCATACATCTTAAATTATTTCTTGGTCAATGCCAGTATTGTTCCGTATTTCTTAGAGTGGCAAATATTGTACTCAAGTTAGATTCTAATGCATCTGTCTCCATTGCTTGTAAATATTCTGAAGCCGTATAACGATTAGTTATATTCAGTTTGTGAAAAATACCACGTTTCAATTGACGCATATTCAATTGATGTAACAAGAAAAATAAGAATTGTATATTTAACCTGAATTGTGAATGTTTGGACATCAAACGACATTTAACAAATTCATGGTCGTGAAGTTTAACCTGTCTAGTTTGGTGTTCTCCATTAACACCAAGAGGATATAAATCTGGAAAACATAATAGATCTAACAATTTCTCACGATTGTCCAAAGGCAAATCGTCAATTTTTAACATTTGATATGTAACGATGCACCCCTGAGTATGCATCGTCCCGGCCGTCCACCAGCCGAGCCGCCCGGCCGACCACCTGTCGGGCGAAGAAAGGGGGCGGAATGCCCCCACACATTTTTTTAAACGATATAAAGTCGGCGCACTCGCCGCCGGATATCGATTCGAGACAAACGGATCGATATCCGAAAGCGCCCGAACAATATCGAGCGCGTTCGCGACGCCGGAGCGCTCGGCGCCCCTACTCCGGCCCGACATCCCCGCCACGTGCGTCTCCGCGTCAGCGATACCCCCCGCTACCGAAATAACGAGCCCGGGGGGTATAAAAAGGCGACGATTTTGCCTAATGGAGAGACTCCGTCGTGAGACAGTAATCCGACCATACCTGTCCGCTGCTCACGACTTCCAGTCCCGATCCTGCTCCTTGCAATCACCAGCCGTGGCGACGAGGTTGAGAGTACTCAGTCTCTATTCGGAAGTTCCCGTACGCCGACACCGCTGTCCTGAGCCCCGGTCGTACTGGTGAGGTTGAGTGTACTCGTCTCTTCCGAGAGTTCTCGGTTACCAGTGCCGCCGTTTATCAAACGCCAAAGTCCACGTTTCGTACAGAGCGTTCTCTGTACGCCGGGCGTACCCGGCCGTGGTCTTTTTCTTGACGTGCACTGGACAGAGCGTGCTCTGTCCTGCCGGGTGTCCCCGGTTGCCGTCTACGTGTACTGTGGAGGAGAGTACTCCTCCCAGCCGGGGGTTCCCGATTACACGCAGCTTCCTGACATCTTGTCAAGATCCTCGTGCCGCGTATCCACACGCCATTTCAACGCGCTCGTCCGTGCAGCCCCGCGTGCTGTACCCGCCTCGCGCTATCATAACATACGCCTAATCGCTCCGCGTGCCGTACACGCCTCGCGCCGTTCTCAGGTATTCACACGAATCTTGTAAATTAAGCGCCGCCTACTTATACGCGCTACTTGCCTTCTCGCGACGCCCCACGCGGGCCATCGACCGCGCTACTTTCACTTTTCGCGACGCCCCACGCGGGCCATCGACCGCGCCCATCGACCGCGATACGAAGCGTCCCGTCAGCTACCGCCGTAGGCCGGTCACGTAAATTCGGGAAACTATCGCGCATCGCCGTGCGATCACCTCGCACGTACATTGTAAAGCGAACTAATACTTGTATTGACAACGCGACATTTCTATAAATTGTAAAAGCGATACTGAGGCTGTCGCCTCATCTAATATTGTAAATCTAATAACCTCAGTTTATAATAAACCTTCAGTAATTATAAGGTACCGTTATCTCGTCTCTTCCTCCGCGCCTCTTTCTCGACCCTGACCAGCCGCGAGCTAAGATCCGAGCATCGGAAAAACAGGTTGTTTTAGATATTAGCGAACACGTTTCCCGCGTGGTCCCAAAAGCGAAGGCGGTGGCCAATAGTTTGGCCAGGCTACTGCCAAACATTGGCGGGGCCAGCGGGAGCGTGCGTCGCCTCTACGTGGCCACGGTCCACTCGGTGCTGCTATACGCAGCACCGGTGTGGGAAGAAAAGGTGGGCAGCAATGCCCGCCTTGGTGGGCAGCTGGCGGCGGTACAGAGGCTTATAGCCAACAGAGCCGCCAGGGCCTACCGGACCGTGTCCCACGTGGGGGCGACTACCCTCGCCGGCATCCCCCCGATTCACCTAATCGCCAGGTCACATACACGCGTGTATACGCGGACCAAGGCGATCAGGGCCGGGGGGGGGGGTGTCATCACGGCGAGGGTTAAGAGGGCGTTGAAGCTCCAGGCCAAAGCGACCCTCCTGCGAGATTGGGAGGAGTTCCTCGCGAACCCACAACCGTGGGGCAGGAGGGTCAGGGAGGCAATCCGGCCGGTCCTATGGGAGTGAGTGGGGCGTAAGGGAAAAGGCCTTACGTTCCACGCGGCACAGGTGATCACCGGGCATGGGTGCTTCGGTGAATACCTGTGCCGAATCAGGAAGGAGCGCACCACGCGCTGCCATCACTGCCCGGAGGAGGCAGACACGGCGCAGCATACGCTGGAGTTTTGCCCAGCGTGGGAGGAGCAGCGCCATGTCCTCCGGGCAAGTGTAGGGGACGACCTCGCCCTTCCGACCATCATCGCCGCGGCGGTGACCGGGGGAGAGGAGGGCGAGGTCAAATGGAGGGCGTTCGTCTCCTTCTGCGGCGCAGTCATGTCGCAGAAGGAGGCAGCCGAACGCGTCAGGAGGGGGGAAGTACCACCCCCCTCCAGTGACAGCAACTGGAACGACGGGGTGGATCCGGGCCGCAGACCGCCGCCGCCACCACGACGGCGGCGTTATTTTTTACGACGGCGCAGGCCCAGGAGCGGCCCCCCCGTCGCGATTCCGGTTTCGGGGGGGGACAGCACATGACAGTGCCGGGGGGAGAAGGGCACAGCTAGTGCGCACAGGAGGTTTATCTTCTCCCCCCTTCGCCCCCCCCCCTCGGAACGTGAAAAGGCCGTTGCCGTCGGCGACGCCGGCCAACGGTTGTACGTACGGGTCCCCCCCCCAAAAAAAAAAACTAAAAGGGGGACCGCGGGGGTGGAGCGGGCGTGCGGGCGGGGTTTACCGCACGCCCGCAGCATAACCCACCCCTGCTAGAGAGGCGGCGGTCTGGGTGGATGTCCCCCAATTCCGCCGCGGTGATCTCAGGAGGCGGCTCCAAAGAGCCAGGGGAGACGCCGGTTGGCGTCTCCCGGGTTGGCGCTTAATTCTGGGCTTGGCGCTGGGGGGCCCCGGAAGAATCAGTGCGTTTCCCGGGGCTCCCCATGTCAACGAGCGCCGTGAGGGACATCCGCAGGAGTTTTAGTGGGCAGGGTATGCATGCAGTATCGTGAGCGATGTGCATGCTATACAATCCCACACTCCCCCCGCTTACGCCTCACCCCGGAGGCCGGGGGGGTCTTCCCCGAAAGGGGCTACTGGGTAAACCTGGGACTTTTAGCCCCAGGGATCCCAGTAGTTGAAGATTTCTCCTGCGTCAAAAAAAAAAAAAAAAAAAGTTTTAGATATAAGGCGGTATCACTTTTACATTCTTTTTTTTCATATAAAGGATAAATAGTATATTGCTCGTAATAATTATTATTTTCGTCAAGAACCTGAGTTATCATTGCCTTACGCTGATTATTTAAAGTAGCGTCTACGTTGTTTTCTGTTTCTTGCTTTGGACTTTTTGGACTCGATTCGTGTTCGTCATCCGAATCAGATTTACTACCATTTTCATCTGTCTTCTGTATTTCATACTCTGGATTTTTTAATAATGTATGTAAAGAAAAATTATTATAAGTATTTGGTAATACAATATGAGAATATAAAGGATTATGTTCTTTTAACCACACTAAAGCGTCAAAAACCTTCTTAACGTCTACCATTTGTTCCCAGATAATTTTCGATTTTGTCGGAACATTTCTAACACGTACAAAGTACAGTTCATGATTGGTATTAATTGGATCCTTATCAGAACATATTTTGTTCAATGTTTCTTGCAAAGGTAACGGTAAATGAAACGTTCTACCTTTTACTTTTTGTACCATTCGTCTGTGAGGAAATTTTTTCTTACTAACAGGTTTTATTGAAACGACAGTTTGAAAAGCTTTAGCTCTTTGTATAAGAATTTTTTCAAACTCATTAAGACATGATATTACTTCAGGTAAATCATGTACAAATAGATCATTTAAAACGCAATACGCTGGCATTAATCCGTCACGGAATTTTTTGTCACAGTAACGACATATGTATTGCGGGGTAATATTATGCTTTTCTAAATGCGCCATTAAATCTCTCCAAATTGGAATACCTATTTGTGCTTTAAGCTTATTAAATTCGAAGACACTTTTTTTATAACACAGTCTCTCACATGATGCACAAACATACCGAGGTGTGTCCATGGAGCGTTTAGCAAAAGCCTTAAATGCATTTTTATAGCGAGACATGATTTCATCATCACTCAAAGTAGTACAATTCTGCTGATGTTTGTACATATTTGCTTGTTGTTGTGCCAAAGTTATAATTTCGTTTAATGTGTCCAAATCAGCAGAAGTTAAAGCCTTCTCCAGATTTAACATCTTGTTATGTAATCTTGTCATTTGATAAACTAAACGTTTAATAAATCTCACCGTTGAAAAATGAGGTGATAATAATAGAACAAGAAGAAATGTCGCTTCGCAAGTTGTATCATCAATGTAACAAGCATGTGTGTGACCTTGTCTATTCGGATCCTTTATTGTACATGTATGAATATTTTTTAACAATTGTGGTATTTTCTTTAAAGTACATGTACTTATCGTTTTAAGGAATGGTCCATAACGATCGATTAGAAACGGATCAATTTTACACAAAGCATTGCATGACCATGACTTCTTTGCTCGAGCCTGCTGCAAAGGTAATACATTCATAAGTGTACCTTTCTCGTTCATCACCAAAAGTTGTGATGAAGTAATGTTACGATATGTATCAATAAAGTAATTTTCGGACGAAGCTGTATGTCGCGATATGCCACATAATGCACGTTTTTTATCGTCAATTGTAGAGCATTCAGCGACAAGAGTCAAGCATACTTGTGATTTCCTTTTAAGTACAGCTAATACTTTAAAAATATCGCGGACAAAACTGTCTCGAACACGCATACACCAACGTACAATTCTTTCTGCTTCTAATCGTCTTTCAGTAGAATTTTTAATATCAAGTTTCTTTTCAATGTCTTCAATTGCCACAGGATTAAGAAATTGTATATAATTTCGTGACCAAAACTTGTGATATTTTCTAGTAATATTTTTGGCAATATCGCGATTTTTGTTTGAAGGTACAGATTTAGAAGTCTTTCTTTCATAATATCGTTTATTAATAAGCCGTTTACGATCAGAATATTTTTTTTGTCTATCTCGTTCTTGCTGAGAATGTATAAAATAACGTTTTTGCTTATTAAGGCGATAATTTTGTAAGTTATTTTTATATCGACGCCGCTTTTTAGCACGATTATTTTCAATATTATTAATGTTGTTCTTACAGGAATATTTCTGAGATAAATGTCTTTTCATACGTTGAGCAGTCGTTTTAGCCTCTCTATCTCTTAGTACTGCTAATGGAAGTACTTTTTGAAGACTAGCACATTGCGAATCCTGAGGAAAATGTTCAATAACATTATTTTCCAACATTTGTACAAAATGTGAACGCATTAACCTCTGTTCATACTTTACTTTGTCAGGTTTAATATTGAATAACAATGAAGTCGCAAATGCAATAGCAAAAACACCACAATCGTCAGTGTTCGGTTGATGTTGCACAGTAGGAAATTTGACAGGCTGTTTCTTAAAGTCATATGTTGGAAATAATCCTTTCAAGAATTGCTCATGATGTTTGTGCAATGTTTTTCTATTTCGTGAATCATAGATATATATATTTTTTGTATCGTAATAGCTGCATACCCAATGTCCATCTGGATTTGATGCAGCTGTCTTTACTGAACCTTCCGAACTGTACAATATTTGTATATGTTTTTTACCTTGTGTTACAGATGGAATAAGTTCAGGCAATTGTAATAGACATGTATCGGCAGGTGTATAATTTGAACAATTTCGCAAAAGTCGATGGAAAAGATCTATATGCACATCCCAAAGCCATTCGCCTTGAATAATTATATCTTTATGTTCAGGCTTCAAAATAACATTATGTGGTGAATTCTGTTCTGATTGCTGCTGCTTTGTAGCACGATTTTCTAAATCTTGTTCCTCTGCAGGACGTTTTTTAGTAGCACAATTACTCTCAAAATATGTCTGTACTTTGAGCAATCGCTTCAGCTTCTGTAGTCTTTATTACCGCAAATGGAAGTACTTTCTGAGAAATACCAGATTGTAAATCTTGAGCACGATTATTTGGTAAATTCTGTTCGCGTCGCTGTCGCTTTGTAAGGCGATTTTCTGAATCCTGTTCCTCTGCAGGACGTTTTTTAGCGCAATTATTTTCAAAATGTCTATTTGTATATTTAGCAAGCGCGTCGGCCTCTTTCGCTTTTATTACCGCTAATGGAAGCACTGTCTGAGCGTTACCTTGTAAATCTTGAGGAAAATGCTCAATTGTATTCGATTCGAAAATGTTCAACAAATGTGAACGCATTACTTTATCATCATATCTTACTTCCTCAGGCTTAATATTAAACAGTAATGAAATCGCAAAAGCTATAGCAAAAACTCCGCAATCGTTATAGTTCGGTTGATATTGCACAGTAGGAAATTTGACAGGATATTTCTCAAAGTCGTATGATGGAAATAATCCTTTCAAGAATACCTTATGATGTTCGTGCAATTCTTTTTTATTTAGTGAATCATAGATATATATATTTTTTGTATCATAATAGCTGCATACCCAATGTCCATTAATATTTCTCTTTTGGGGATCTGTACACTTTAATGGAGCTGACGAACTGTGCAATATTTGTATATGTTTTCTATCTTTTGGTATATGTGGAATAAATTGTGGCAATTGGTTTTGCCATGTTCCGACAAGTTCATAATCTGTACAACTTCGTACAAGTGTATGGAAATGATCCATATGATCGTCCGTAATCCATTGACCTTGAGTAATTATATCTATTTCTTTAGGCTTTAAAATAACTTTATTCGGTAAATTCCGTTTGGATCGCTGTCGCTTTGTAGCACGATTGTCTATATCCTTTTCCTCTACAAGAGGTTTTGAAGCATAATTACTTTCAAAATGTGTCTTTGTACTTTGAACAATCGCTTCAGCCTCTGTCGTCTTTATTACCGCTAATGAAAGTACTTTTTGAGAAATACCACATTGCGAATCTTGAGCACGATTATTTGATAAATTCTGTCGCTTTGTAGGGCGATTTTCTAAATTCTGTTCCTCTGCACGACGTTTATTAGGCACAATTTCTTTTAAAATGTCTCTTTATACGTTGAGCAGTCGCTTTAGCCTCTCTATCTCTTATTACTGCTAATGGAAGTACTTTTTGAGGATTAGCACATTGCAAATCCTGAGGAAAATGTTCAATAACATTATTTTCCAAAATTTGTATCAAGTGTGAACGCATTAACTTATGTTCATACTTTACTTTGTCAGGTTCAATATTAAATAACAATGAAGTCGCAAAAGCTATAGCAAAAACTCGGCAATCGTCAGTGTTTGGTTGATATTGCACAGCAGGAAATTTGACAGGATGTTTCTTAAAGTCGTGTGTTGGAAGTAACCCTTTTAAAAATTGCTCATGATGTTCGTGCAATATTTTTCTATTTCGTGAATCATAGATATATATATTTTTTGTATCGTAATAGCTGCATACCCAATGTGCATCTGGATTTGATGCAGCTGTCTTTACTGAACCTTCCGAACTGTGCAATATTTGTATATGTTTTTTACCTTGTGTTACAGATGGAATAAATTCAGGCAATTGTAATAGACATGTATCGGCAGGTGTATAATTTGAACAATTTCGCAAAAGTTGATGGAAAAGATCTATATGCACATCCCAAAGCCTTTCGCCTCGAGTAATTATATCTTTTTCTTTAGGCTTTAAAGTAATATGCACAGACATGTTACTTCTTAAAAATAAGATGGTTTTCTATAAATTGATATCTTACACTATGTTTTTAAATGTAAAAATGAATCTTTATAATTTAACTACTAATGCAGCTGTTTTAGAACTATAGCCGCATAAACAGCCAAAATTTAGCGCTAATAGCAGCCAATGTTTGCCAGCGCTTGTGGCAGCCGTTATACAGCGCCAAAGAGCAGCCGGATAATATATATATTTATATATATATATATTTTCTTTTTTTTTCAGAAGACCTGCAAAAGAACAAAAATATATTTACATAATACAAATTAATT